>JAWQFJ010017101.1:170000-247500 GCA_034096865.1 Theodoxus fluviatilis | reverse complement strand
TCTCTCTCTCTCTCTCTCTCTCTCTCTCTCTCTCTCTTTCTCTTTCTCTCACATTCACACACACACATGCACACTGTTCTTTTTGGTAATACTTTCTCTGTCCTCATAGACAGAGGAACCACACTGGGAAGTTTATTAAAACCTCTCATGAAATGCAAATATGAATCATGTAGTTCAGATGTCTTTTCCCAGACATGTGCTCCTATAAGTTTTCAGAAACATAGGTCCATGAATGAATTTACAATACAATGTGTCAAGAACAAGTGGCATGCAGGGCAGAAAAAAAAAATATGGCATTATAAATTTTGTCCTGCTTGCATTACCTTTTTTTTCTAATCACAGGGGCAGCACCGCCTGGCTGCTGCGAGATGCACCCTTCAGTCAAGTGTGATGGCTGTGGAAGTGCTGTATGTGGAGTTCGCTACAAGTGTCTGGAGTGTCCTAACTATGACCTATGTGAAAACTGTGAGCAACACCAGAAGCATCCACAACACACCATGCTGAAGTTGGTCCGCCCATGGGCATCAGATAAAGGTAATCCTAGCTGGATGTGAATGAATTTTGCATGTGCCTCCAAGGTGGTTGTATGTTTGACTTGGAACCTCAGTCAATACAGTCACAAAAATCAGCCTTTTATTTAGGAACTAATTGATACACAAAATATTCATGAAACCAGTTGCTCAGTCAGAAAAGGGTGCTACATAGGAATGAAGGCTGTTGTGGAACAGTGAGATGTTCTAATTAATGATCACTTATTCCCAGACCAAGCCAATGTTGTATGCAATTCCATGTATTCTCAATGGTAGTCATTATTACAGTTCTCCATGAGATGCTTGGTGTTCAAGACTGTTGTGGATTAAATGCCTCACTCTGGTAACTTTCTTCCCCATACTCATCTCGGATGGTATAAATACTTGCATGCCCCCCATGGGAATACATTCTCTACAGCTAATGAGCGTAGCGTTTTCTCCTCTCTTCCTGAAGCCCTTAGACCTGGAGGAGCATCATGTCATGTAATGGTTATGCATGGGAATAGATGCCATGATGTCAAGAACTCTTCATAACTCTTTGAGGAAACCCACAAAAGAAAGTAGTGTGAGCTGAACAGACATGTAGCAGGGTCAGATGGGTGTAGCTCCTGTTTACCTTCTTATGTGGATATTTCCAAGGAACATTAGTAGATTTTTTTCTGACACATGCATGTTTGTTTGTCTTATTCATTTAGAATTTCTTTTCTCTATTTGAACAGTCAGAGCCTTCAAGGGAACATTAACACACCTATCGCTGGAATGATGTATCAAGGAGGCCAAGTTAGAGGTGTGTTGCTTCTGATTTTCTGAGCTGTTGTACATCATCTTACAGCTTGCCTTTACATGTCTCATTATGTAATATCTGATCAGTGTCAGTTAATAATCTGAGTTTATGTAATTCACTTGACCAACTTGTGTGTATGGATTCCCCATTCAGAGACTTGGTGAAGTTACCCTGTAGCCTGTTGAGGGTCACCAAGGTATGTATGGAAATTCCTCAGGAAATGATGACCTTACCACTACTTGATTTGTTTGTTTGTTTGCCCTCTTGCTTGCATGTATATTTGTGTGTGTGTGTGTGTGTGTGTGTGTGTGTGTGTGTGTGTGTGCCCGTGTGCACACTGCATGCTTATGCGTACTTGTGTGCATGCATGCTTAGGTGTGATGTTGTTTGTTTCTGCACAGGACTTTGTTTACTTGTTTGTATAAATGCATGCATAGAAATGATGGGAGCAAGCCAATTGTACTGAAACATCTGTTCCAGGAGAAGCAGCAGTGACGGGATGCTGGAAGGGAAGAATTAGCACTGTTCAGTGCAGCCTCTTCAGAGCACCATGCCTGCAGTTTCATTCCTGCTGGAGTCGCAGTCCCTGTGGTTTATTTCCTGCTGCTTGTAATGGAGCACCAATGTTTCTCCTTCAGCCCAATGTCATAAGCTTTAAATATTGAGGATAATGATGAATATTTGTTAAATGGAATAGTTCTGATTATGATGTTGAAGATGATTATGATGATGATGCTGACGACGACAATGATGGTATCAGTGGCAGTGGCGGCGGCGATGAAGAAAAGGAAGAAGAATAGGAAGATGAAAATGACTGTGATGACAATTAAGACAACGATAATAAGGATGTTTTCAGATGATTAAAATGATGTTGACAATGGTGTTTTGTCATTATAAGTATCATCAACTGCTTCTTTCCTCCTGCTCCTCCTTCTCCTCCTGCTCCTTTTTCTCATGCTCCTTCTTCTCCTGCTCCTTGCAGTCTTCCCCATGCTCCTGAGCCTACTCCTCCTCCTGCTGCTCTTGTTCCTCCTCCTTTTCCTCCATGCTCCTGAGCCTACTCCTCCTCCTGCTGCTCTTGTTCCTCCTCCTTTTCCTCCATGCTCCTGCTCCTCCAGTTTATCCTGCTTCCCCTGCCCTCCTTCTTCGAGGTATCCTCTTCCTCCTCAGCAGCGGTGACAGCATCATTGCTGGGATAAGAGGGAAGGTGAAAATGTTGTTTGTATTCATTATTAGCTGTTGTTGTTAGCCTCCTTGGCATAACTGCTCTCTTGTTGCTTCTGTAGTAATGCACACTCTAACACTAAAACACACACACGTACTTAGACACATGTACACACACACACACACACATACGCACACACACTCACACACACATGCACGCACACCCCCAAACATGCACACATACAAGCATACACTCACACACACTCACACACACATACATACACATGCACACACATATTCACACACACATTCATGCAAACACACTAGCACACACACACACACATACATATGCACACTCACACATGGAGGAACGCAGGAAGCTTGCTCGCCTGTCGATGCTGTATAAGATCAAACACAGCATCGTCCACTATCCTGGCATAAAGTCAAAGCTGGTTCCCCCACCACCACGCCAGCGACGATGTCATAGCCAGCAGTTCAGCCTCATCACCTGCCGAACGCAGTACCGGAGTGCAGCCTTCCTCCCCAGAACAATAAGGGACTGGAATGCCCTACCTCCAGCCGTGGTTGAGGCCAGCACTGTTGACACGTTCGTGTCGCGTGCCTCCCGCTAGGACGAGACCACTGTGACTCTTCCCCCCCACCTCCCCAGACTCCCCAACCTGCAAAAATATTCACGTGCCAAAGTAATCACTATTGATGATCGTGGGCAGGAACGGAAAGAAGAAGAAGAACATGCTCTCGCACTCATACACTCAATTGATATATTAAATTAGGGTTAATCTAAGTCATTTATTTTTCATTTATTCCAGTACTTTTCTAGCTGTTTCAATGTCTTTCTTATCTTTTATGAATATGTGAATGTTCTTTGAGTGATGGTGTTATATTGAACCCTATCTTGGCTTCACACCATCTGAAATATGACTTGTCGCATCATACTACATTGATTACTATTATTTCAGTGCTTTGCTGTTTTGCTCTTCAGTATCGTTGTGTACATGTGTATTTTGCAATATGGTATATGATGAAAGATTGATCGAATTCCATCTGTTGCCTGCATGCATTTAAATTACCTTTTGTAACATTACCATGACCTCCATTTCCAAGTTTGTTTTGAATTTGACATGTTACATCTGAGTATCTTGCACTTTTGTTCATTACATTTTGAAGTACATGCATTGTATTTGTGCTTATCAAATTAGTTGTAACATTGTCTTAGAAAGAAAGTGCACTTCATTTTAGTTTCACAGGTGAACACCATTGATCACACAGCTTTAAGCACCTCAAAACCTCAATGCTTACTAACTGCTGCAGTAACTGTACTGTTGGAGCCCGCCAAAGTAGTTTAAAATAAAAGATTATATCCCTTGACAAAATGGGTTATTTTTTATATACCGCTGTGCCAATAAGCTGGAAATGTTCAATAGGGATTGATCAGGTGCAGTGTGAATTTTTTCATGACGTCTGAGGCCACAACATATATCGCGTCACAACATGTCACGAGGCTGTAACTAGAAATTGCCTTAAAAGTGAATAGATTCCCTTCTTCTTTTGTTACCTGACCACAAACATTTAGAGAAGGTTGTTATTGCTTCAACAACCTAGCTGCAATCACTGGGACTAATTAAGTTTGCCCTAAAATTCAATGTCCCCCATCAGCCTTGCTTGATCACTTACAGTATGAACCTGGAGTGATGTTTCCCTAAAATGATTGACCCAGGTCTCATACAAAACGTAAATAAGTTACAATGTTTTTCCCCCTTATGTATATCACATTTTTTCGTTTTTGAATTTGATAGTAATTTTGTGTTTGTTGTGTGTTTATAGACCTACAGCCACTGGCCAACATCTTTTACTTTCTTGTCACTTCATTTTGCTCATTAAAGTCATGTGTACCCTTTCATGGGCCTTTACTTCTTCCTTTAAATGACTGGGGTACTCAATTCATTCATGCCCAACTGCCTTAGCAGCAACCCATGTTTATAGTACACCACAAAACTTGTGTATCTATTGATGGGGGAAAAGGAAAATGGTTCCTGTGTGTTTGTGTGTGTGCGCGCGCGTGTGTGATGTAAAATAATGCAAAGGAGTTTAGAACAGAGGTTGATGGAAAAACAAACAGATATGTGATCACTCAAGCAACCAAAAAATTCACCAGCAGTTATTTTCTATGATGATATTTATGCATCAAATGCAGACCAATGACATTTTTTTTAATGAGGAATGGAAAATTATATTCAAAATCTGTTAATCTTTTAATCATCTTACACATGAAACCCATAGAGCATATAATAAATTGCATGAATATTCGTTTATATTCCAGGCATTGACTATGTACTACGGAAACTGCAACCATGAACAGTTATTACAGTAGAGACATCAGATGACTGAACTATATTCATGACTTATACCAGATCCTCCCATGGGTATCCCCCTGTTGGTTCGGGGTAAGAATTGACCCACTGCGTCTCCTTACGCAATTCGTAAGAGGCGAATAAATAGGGACATGGTGACTTGATTTATGTTTACTCGAACCTAGTGATTTTCCTGCTTATAATGGCCTTACATAGCCTACAAAGGCTGATATGCCATTAAACACTGTCCATCCATCCATCCGATGGGTAATGTTTTTGGAAATACGATTCAATGTTCTCAAGGACCCATGTTTTTCAATAGACATGTATGTGATCATTGTAATTATCTGTCTATTGATAATGCGGCCTGCCGTGACTCAAGCTTTTCAAAGAATGGAATGATCGAGTCCTTTCTACTCTGATGATAATAATATGGATCTAAAGGAACTACATTTTTCAAAGCAACACAAGTATCTTCATTCATCTGCCTAAAACTTGACCTCAGCTTGTCATGCTTAGGAAAGTGGCTTAGGTGTTCACCACAAAAACGAGTAAATCAAGTCGGACCTTTTGAACATTCTGATACATTTGTACCAGCATAAATGCCTTTATTCCCTTTGAAATCATACACAACACTTGAACATTTTACTTTTTGTTTAGGAGTTATAGGCAGTTAAAGATATCGGATGGTAAAAACTCCATTTTTCTGAATCGAACAATAAATACAATGGATAGTGTTCATGGCAACTGCACCTCCAATCTCGGGAATATCACTATGCAGTGATCTTGTCGTGTTGTACACTGTATCACAGCATAAACCTTGATTCCTCCAGCCCCACCACCATCCCCCACCCCCCAGCCCCACCCCCTGCTGGTTAGTAACTTCTTTTCTATGTTATTTGGAGGCCTAATGTTGCAGTTAAACAATCTGATGTCTTATTATTTCACAGATACAATAGAGGTATGCCTGAGTTTAAAGAGGGAAAACATGTCATTAATTCTTATTTTCCAAAAGGAGAAATAATCTAGGATAATTCTTTCATCTTATAATTACACATTCATACACACAAACACACACTCACTAACACACACATACACTCGCTCACACACACACACACAGAATACATAGTTTATTGTGTTGCTTTAAACTTCATTCTTTACACAAATGACTCATGACCTCTAGGTTAGTTTGTGTTTTCATGGAATAAACACATTTATGGTAAAAAATCCACTCAGCCATTCACATTTCTGTCTGTCTGTCTGTCTGTCTGTCTGTCTGTCTGTCTGTCTGTCTGTCTGTCTGTCTGTCATATTATCAGAACACTAACTGAAATACAGAAACACTCAAACTAAGGGACGTAACCAGTGCCACACAAATAGTTCTCTCCCTTTTACTGCAAGTAGAATTGGGGCGTGCGTAATGACGTAATAATGAAAGGTTCCGATCCAACAGTTTCACAACGATGGTCTAACGTTCGAGTTCCTTCTCCTTTCTCAATACGCCCAGGACTAACGAAATAAACATGGTGTCAGACGTGTATGCTCTCTCTCTCTCTCTCTCTCTCTCTCTCTCTCTCTCTCTCTCTCTCTCTCTCTCTCTCTCTCTCTCTCTCTCTCTCTCTCTGTCTCTCTCTCTCTGTCTCTCTCTCTCTCTCTCTCTCTCTCTCTCTCTCTCTCTCTCTCTCTCTCTCTCTCTCTCTCTCTCTCTCTCTCTCTCTCTCTCTCTCTCCCTCTCTCGCACGCACGCACGCACACGCGCGAGCACATACACAGAGGAGTATGACAAATACAAGCAAGAAAGAAACCAAAATAATTTTAGGCGAGCAAGCTTCGGCGTTTGATTATGTGTGAGGCGCAGTGCCGTGGTTCAATCTTTCTTGCTCTTTCTCTAACGGCGGCTACCCCGTGTCGTTACTGTGTGTTGTAGCCCGGCCTGTGTGTGCGTGAATGAGTATGAATGTACGTGTAAAAGGTGAATATCTATGGTGTCTTTCTCCCCTGTGTGAGTGTGAGTGTTGGCTCAACGTTTATGACCAGCCAAAAAACAAGCATTCGTCCTTCCACTATATGTTAACTAACAAGTAAAATAATAATAAAATTACCAGGCATTATTTGGACGCCATGTTTTCCATTCTTAATCACTATTTCGGCAACATATCATTAATAGAGTGAGTATTATCGGGATCATTTTGCAGCCCTGTTTCAGCCCCGAATTAATTGAAGGGACAGATCGAGTAACCTCCATTTCACTTTCTCTACATATCACTTGTGAATATTTTGCCTGGAGTATAAAATAAAAAGAAAAAACATATCGGATTCCGTACAAAAAACAATCCCCCCCCCCCCCCCCCCCCCCAAGAGAGACAGACAGAGACACAAAGACAGAGATACACAAAGACAGAGAGAGAGATAGAGAGAGAGAGAGAGAGAGAGAGAGAGAGAGAGAGAGATCGTCAGCAATTTCATATGGATCCTGTATCCATGTCTTTCACTGATAGTGATACAGTCATACACATTCGACTGAATGTTGATTTTGCATACCGCACCATTGACTCGACATTAATTGTTATATAATGGTTTAATTGTACAAGTTCATGCAGCAATAGACATTTCCTCACTACGGACCAAGGACAGTTATTGCTTCGCTGCGTTTATACCTGTCAAGAGCCTGCCATTCGCAATGCCAAATCAGGCGAGAAGCAACAACCAATCGATGGCCCTCTCCTGAACCTATTGAAATAACTGTGGACGCAACCATCGGACCACACCTTTTCCCGCCGTTAAATTTAGCCTCACTCAGTACACACTACTCATGAGGTGGTGAACAAAGGTCCAAATTTAGTACTGACCTCAAAACGCACCACGGGTAACTCTTCCGGGTCATGGAAATTACCAATGCAAAGAAGGCTGTGACGAAAAATCACCCCATACCTCGGATTATTTTGATTGGCTGAATCCTCGTGGCGCTATTCCACAGTACGCTAGCAAAGATGGCTGAGCAACCGCAGTGGACGGTCGGGTCTGAACCTTTCCCCGATCTTACATCAGATTTTCTTTCTTCAAACGACTTTGAACCTAGTGATTTATCTTCTGTTGATGGTAAGTTTATTTTTTGTTGTATTTGAACAGTTGTTGCCATTTCTCGCACGGTTTTTGCAGAGCGTGCTTATCTCTTCCAAAGAGTGTTGCGACGGAATAATAATCGAGCACGGTGAAGTTTAGCCTTTAGGGAGAATCATAAATGCTGTTGGTTTCACCCCGTGACCTCGTCTCTCTAACAGTAGCGCATATTTTCTTTGAAGAATAGGAGAACTCCAAGTGTTGCTGATCAACCGAGATATAGGCGGGGACACCAAGACTCTGAAAGCAGTCATTTCGTTGGGAATGATAATCACACCTATTCATTCATTGGAGTATTGCGAGACTTCCGTGAATGTTCAGGAATAATGAAAGGGAGAATGTGCACCAAAATAAATTACATTTATTATCAGAACTGTTTGTGTTTATTACAGTCTGATTAGGTTTATCGAGAGAGCCGGGAAATTGACTTGACCTCGTGACCATTTCCCAGTGACAGGCAGTGTGGCCTTATCATCATGCTCAGTACTTTTTGAGGGAGAATAAACAATAACATGTCGCCGTAGAATGAAAGGTGACTGGAATGGAGACCAAATACCATACTTCATTGTTTATAACGACTCACAGGTTGATTAATGCCATCAGAATCAGGACAATATCTATGGCAATATGAATTTACACTATTTCATTCGCATTAAGACAACTATCTATCCATTCCCAAGGTTGTACTAGTCTAAGCAGAGATCGGGTGATCCAGTGACTGCCGCATCTTTCCAAGTTGCATCACCAGCACATCTGTTAACACTGGTGACACATATTTAGATCAGGTTGCCCTACAGACACATGATGCCATATGAAACCTTAACAGTCTATTATTACTCTATTTCTGCATCATAGTGCATGCACCAATGTCCGAGCAAAAGCACCTTGCTACCCTGAATGGTCATGACAAATACCAACTTTTGGTCGAGTTTTGAGTGTGGAATGTAATTTCCCATTGCTTGAGCTCACCATTGAGGTATGGGTTGGGTGAACTGTATGAACATTTCAGATGTGGGAGGGCAGGGAAATAATACCCTAGGATATGAAGAGCTGGTAGCCTGTTAGCATTGAGTAAGAAGTGACAAGCATAATGTATGGATGGCTTGGTTTCTACACCATACAATCTTTTGGCACACACCTTAGTGAAAAGAAATAGCTTGAGTATAGCACATAGAAGGAAAATTAAAAGTTTCTAAAACATTGCTTTTGAAATGTCCACTGGCTGTTGCATCAAAGCCACAGCAGCATAGTTTGGCCATTGACTGAGCTCTTGCAGACACTACTGATCTGATTGAGGAAACTTGATGCTTTCACAGATTTGCTGAAGAGAGCATGTGCCATCATGAACTGATTGTGATTTTTTCTTCTTTATTTCAGACATTCTCAGTTACATCGAAAACCCAAACAACCCCAATGATCTCTTCGATGGACAGCTGAGTTTTGCACCTGTGAAGCAGGAAGTGGATGGCTGTGCCTATGATGGACTGGGAATGTTCCCAGTCAAGCAGGAACCAGATCTGCTCACTCCATGCACCAGTACCGTCAAGCCAGTTACAGAGCTGGACATCAAACTTGCCCCAGACTCCATTTGGAAAACCCTCATGGAATCTCCTGATATTGGCAACCAGCCTACAATAGCGAAATGGCTGGAATTGTTTCAGAGACAGCAGCAGCAACAACAGCAGCAGCAGCAAATTCAGCAGCAGCAGCAGCAAGAGAAGCTAGAGCAGCAGCTTCGGCAGGTGCTGGCCAACCATGTGGAATCTTTGGAGAATCGAACTCCTGTTCTTCAGCCTGCTGCCCCAGCCCCAGCAGCCTTCCCTACCCAGCAGCAACTGAAGTTGATTCTGCAGACTGCACCGATTCAACAGCAGCAGCAGCCCTCTCTGGCCTCTGCTGTGCCCTCCCTCACCCCGTCTGTTCAGACACAGCCTCCCACCTCCAATGTCAGCCATCTCACGGTTCAGCAGCTGCAGCAAGTAAGTTAGCCTCCAAGATGTGCCAACAGAATGAGGATGGAGGTTACTAAGCTAATTAGTGGTTTCAAGATTTGAACGAGTTCGTTTTCTCTTTTTACCATATTCCTAGAGCATAGGAAAGCCTCATTTCAACTCCCAAGATAGAGTAGTAATTTTGACGTGATGTAGTTGCTAGAGAGTATGAATTAATCTTCCTCAATAAAAGCAGTTTCAGAACTAGCTGGGACTGAGTAGGTTTTGACATCACTATTTTGCTGGTCCATGTGTTTCTTCTCTTGAATAACATTTGTTTTGAATGAAGACCAAGCACTTGCTCACTGAGCCTGCTTTTGTCACTTCAGTTACTGCTGCAGTCCCAGGTGCTGAAGGTAAACGCTCCAGAGGCCAGGGTGGCCCCTACAATGGTCACTCTGTCCGCACCATCCCTGGCCACGGTCTCCTCGGTCTCCTCTGTGAGCTCACCACCTGTCCAGACCTTCGTGACCACAGGCAACACCATCCTCACCACCAGCATCCCCCTGCAGATGGTGGATGGTGACAAAGTCCCCATCAACCGCCTCAACTCTGGACCCAAGAACAAGGGCAAGGGTGAGAAGCGCACTGCCCACAACGCCATCGAGAAGCGCTATCGGCTGAGCATCAATGACAAAATTGTGGAGCTGAAGGACATAGTTGCTGGCACAGAAGCCAAGGTAAGGATGGAATCTTGATGTAAAACTTCTGGTTTGTCAAATCTGTGTGCTTTTCATCAGGTTGTATTCTTTTTCTTCGTTTCTTCTTTGCCACAACTTTTTTTTTGGGTGGGGGGGCAGGTTTCACGGTATTGCATACTGCAGTTTCCCTCTACACCCAATGATTCATAAAAAATAAAAAGTCAACCAGGGGCCCAAAAACAGTTTGCACAAAGAGTTCAACTTTATTTCTATCCAAAACAGCAAAAAAAGTTATATGAACTTTCATATTTTCAAGCTGATTGGCGTTCAAAGACGCTATACTCTAAAAACCAAAAAAATGCTTTTACAACTTCAGTGCATAATAACTGCTCAAAGATGCTGTTTAAAGCAACCATTGGTGATAATTTTTAACATACTCCATGTACACATTAAGAAAAGTGATATAACTTGCAAGTAAAGGGACAGCATTGATCAAACCAATGGTCTGAGAAAGTACGCTACTTATATTTCACGCAATTCTATCTTTAGCATTTCCTGTAGACCTTGGAAGTCATAGTTAGCTTAAAAAATCATTATAAATTAATAAAACAAACATCTATAAACCATTTACCCAATTTAGATTGGATATTGGACACAGTCACAGAGACAAAATTGGGCCAGGAGCAACCCTACCCCCTAAATTTGAAAACGGGCCGAATGCATTTGTCAGGATCATTTTCCTTCAGTTTCTCTCGATAACGCTTCGAAGACATGGTGTCTGTAACATAAATCAAAACACTCAACTAGGCTAACTGACATTAAACACATAAGTCATAATCTTTGTACAGTAATTATTCATTTGAAGGGGATGGGGCCTTGGGGGTGTAGAACGAATTCCTGTTGTGAAGCACTTAAACCCATTCCCCCCGTCGGAACATTCCAAATTGGCAAAGCTCGCTCTGCGCCATTCAAACTGCAGCGGTCTAAAAATAGATTGAGAGGTTGGGGGGGTTTCAACAATGGACTGGCCTACAAGACGCTTATCGCTAGCGAAGCGATTGGAATTTTCTGAAGAAACAAAACAAAAACCACACAACCAAACCACACAAAAACATATATAATCATTGATTCTCTACATATGAACAATATATCTTTAAATGTAAGTGCAATTTTGGTTGCGAAGCAGCTGAAGTGACCAGCGGCAATCACATTACATTCTGTTCCCGCAGCCGGTAGGCCTATTCGTAAATTATGGTCTAAATCCTTCGTATGGTACCTCAGAAAAATGCACAATCCGTCGTCATGCTTATCGCAAAAATAAAACCAAATATATCATGAAAAAGATAAATTCTTGAGGAATTCAATTCTATGCGTGATAGAGCGATTTGAACAGATTTACTAAGCAAATAATTGAAAAATATCGGATTCACTTACCGTAGACAATCAATGCGTGCGTCGCTGTGACGAACGTTGGGTTGACGAACGTAGGCTTCAGACGCAACAAAACTCGTTGAAAAGGCACAAAAACGATTAAATGTGGTACTCTCTGGGAGGTATCTCATTCGCTTTTCTCAATTCAAACGATCTCAAGTGGGTGAAACATCATGTCCAGTGAAATCCTCGGTGATTTCCGTGAAAAACGAAATTTGCTGAACGTGTGATTCAGTCTACAGAAACCGATCGGATCACGGAAAAAATGCTTATTCTTTGCAATGTTTTGATACTGTTGATGATACAACTGTTTTACAATGAAGATTATCAATAAATTGAAGTCGGCAATCAAAAATAATGAAGAAAAAAGCTCTTGATCTGAAAAAGCAGGCTCTGCTTTTAATAGAAACCACGTGGTGTTTTTGCAACAGACGCTTTCCATGGCGATTGAAAATTTTCCACTATCTAAGTATTTAATGCTCCATTTCGATTTTTTAAAAATTGTGTCTGTTCACAATCCAACTTTATGTATTACTTGAAGTAATAACCCCAATATAATTAATTTTGTGTGTTATTTTCATGTCTGCGTTCACACTTCAAAATTGGGTCATCCATGTGCAGAAGGAAATGGTATCTGCGACAAATCACACGTTCGCTTCAAAACATTCCCGCAAATAAATGCTTAATCATAGAATTTTTAGCTTTTATGTTTTTTTTTGTATTGCAAAAACCATACTTACGAATTCAAAACAGAAAAAAATATGAAAATAACCACACAAAGCAAGTAATCTGAAAGCAAAGTTCACACACATCCAAGAGTGTGATTACCGTGAAACCTGCCTGTCTTTATATTCTTTAAACAGAAGTGCTGTTTGAAATTATGGTTTAACTCACTGGAGTTGTGGCTAAATATTGTGATTGTTCTCCGGAATCGTAAGTTTTTCATGCATTTTCAAACATAAAAAAATACAAAGGCATAAGATAACAATACAAATTATATCTCAAATGAAAGCTCTTTATTTACTCTTTACATCCAAAGAATGATCTAAGTGACTAAAAGTGCTAATTATGAAATACACACCATAGAATTGAGTGTGTACGTGCACATAAATGAAAAAGTAGGGGGGGAAAACCAGTTCACTAGCTGTTATGGGAAGCATACAAGCACTCGGAAAATAAAAAAACTTTACATTTCAATATCCAAGTAATGCAAATATTTATAAACATTTAGTATAGACAAGTACAAGCAGATGGAAGCTTGCAATCAACCTAATCATGAAAAACTTACGATTCCGGAGAACAATCGCAATATTTAGCCATGACGCCTTTGAACCATTGTGACCTGTTTGTTTTGAAGATTCAGTGTTTTCCTGCTGACGGACACAGCAAAAAAAAAAGTTCCTTCTATTCAATTATCATTGACTTTGATTTCACGATCGCTATCATCACTTTCGTCATACTCTTCTTCTGATAGACAATGTATAAGAGCATCTTCCTCATCAGAGCCGTCAGAAATAGCAAGTTCCAGCATCTCCGTTCGTCACTCTCGCCATTTTGTAAACATGTATACAACATATGCACAATAGTTACGATTTCTGATCATCGTGTAAAAGATTTACTAAAGGGAACTAAATCTGCTTGCACATTCCTTCAGTTACACAGGCAAACAAGATTTATCTCCCTTAGACCAATAGAACCAGAGCGAGAAATTTGCGATCGCATCGCAAACAATCTCGCGATACGACTCTGGCGGGAGGATGCCTATCGCGATATTTCTCTCGATACGACTCCAGTGAGTTAATAATTTTATTTCTTTTTGTCAATTTCAGCTGAACAAGTCTGCTATTTTGAAGAAAGCAATCGACTTCATCCGGCACCTGCAGAACCAGATTACCAGACTGAAGCAGGAAAACATGCAGCTTCGACTTGGCCAGAAACATGGTGAGTTCCTTGCAAATCCATCCACATCCTTACTCTTCTTAGGGTGCAGGGTTTTTCCAGTGTAATATTGCATCCCAGTGTGACCCATTGATGTGAATCTTGACAGCAAGGAATCTGCTTTCCTTTGTATTGAAATTGATTAAAGATTCCAAGTGCAGGTTCACACGCAGTATTGGATATTTACAGGCCAGGATGAAACGATGCAGACAACAGCCGAGACCGCTGCACAAGAATTCATCAACATGACGCCACCACGGTCAGACCACAACTCGCCCTTGAGTAGCCATGCGGAGGACGACTCCAGCCCAGGCAGTCAATTTGATGATGAAGACAGTGAGTATAGTTCATGATACTGCTCAAGTGTTCTCTTCTGTCAAGACCACCAGTCTACAGACTTGCAGATTCTCAATAGGCCTCTATCAACCTGCAGTTCAAATTGGTATTGGTCATAATGTTATCCTGCTCAGAGCCTTGTATTTGTATTAGTTTTAGGGAGTTATTTTATGATTAGCACCTCTCTTCCACTAATATATAACTAAGATAACATGTAAGGGTCCATGAGTAGCAGGACAGCTCTAAAAGAACCAATGCAAGAATATCTAGTGCACTCCACAATCTCATGGATTACTCAACTAGATTGTTTGCTGGGCTCATGTGCTGTGCAGGCTGAATACATCAGGGGTTTTTTCCCACCCACGGAGTGCCAAGCTATCAACAGTTTTCATAGGACCTCATACAATTTAGGCAGCTTCATACCCTTTCTGACTAATTTTATAATGCTTTTTCTCCTCCTCATGATCAGTAAATAGCTATTGATGATTTACTGGAAAATAAACCATTTTAAAATGTATGTCATACATGTGTAGGCATTGTGTCTGTGACATTGATGCTTCACCCATGCAGTTGGTTGCTGTCATGATGAATGCAGCTTTTTTCATTGCTCCTTTTCAGGCCTCATGTTTGATGACATGTTAGAAACTGAGCAGAGCAAAGGTAGCCTCAAAGGAGGCAAGACCGTCTCCATGTTCCTTTGCGTCTTTGTCTTTGGAATCGTGTTCTTCAATCCCATGAACTGGTTCAGCAAGAGCAGCCTTGATTCCATTGGAATGGGGGGTGCCCACATGTACTCGAGAACACTGAAGGCTTTTGGAGGATTTGAAGTGGCGTGTAAGTATCGTATTCACCTCCTAAGCACACACACTTCAGTATTGTTAGGAACTTGTCAACACTGTTGGAGGACTTGAGATTGCATGCAAATGTGAAGTCCACCTTGCTTAGGACTGCAGCAAATTCAGAAATTGGTATATACTACTTGATGCCTGTCACAGTTTTCAAGATGGAGGGATGGTAATGAATGAAGATGTCCAACTAGATTTTGATCTCAGTTTAATCAACCCTCAATGCTAGTGCCACCCTTGCCTCATTGTTAAGGGGGGATACGGCAGTGCAAACTCACTATTTTCTTGATTTTCGTCGATGTTGGGATTATTGCAGATTTGAGTTGCATAACCATCCTACTAACCAGCGCCGGTCTTTATAAGTGTGAAATGTGCTCGAAAATATTTATAAAATATTAAAATGTACACTACCTGTCACCGAAATAAATTGTTTCTTTGCTTTTTGGGGCTGACGGTGTCATTGTTTTCCACTTGACAACATACACGATCGAAGCTTGAATGCCGACATGTTTGGTATCATTTTGTAGCTCTTTCCATTAGGAGAATGCTGCAAGGGAGAGAACTCCTCTATACTAACTCATGATAGCGTGGTTGACCTCAATAGGAGAGCCTATTTTGCGGGAGAACAAAGGAAATGGTCACGTGGGCCAATCAGAAGCTTAGGATTCCTCCCACAATTCTCCACTGCATGACGACAACATGGCGCCTCAGGTTGATCGCAGAATCTACTCGTAACTCTTCGCGTGTATTATTATTGTGATTTTGGTGCACTGAAGAAGCCAAATGCCGAGGAAAGGAAAACTAGTTAGAAGCAGGCAGTTAGAAGCTGCCAGGGCTGCAAAACGGCAGGATCTACCTCCTGCACCGATGTCAACGGATTCTCCGCGGCACGATCGATCGGTTATTTCGACTCCTGCACCGATGTCAACTGATTCTCCACGGCACGAGCAATCAGTTATTTCACCTCCTGCACCGATGTCAACAACAGATTCTCCAGTCCCATCCACTTCGTCGACTGATTGTGCAACTCAAGAACCGTTTCCATCCACTTCCCAAGCTGGAATTAGTGAATCAACTTCGGTTTCTGCATCTCGGAAGAAATTGGACATAGCAGCAAGCAGAAGTGCAGACACTGCCTGTGGAGATGCTCAGTCTCAGAAGTGGCTGATTTCCCACGTGGATCAGTTGACGAAACTGCTGGCACAAGTTCCTTGCCCAGAATGTTTTGAAAATGAACTGGAAGTAGGCATCTGTGAAGGTGGAAATCAAGGATTTTCCACTAAATTGGAGCTCCTGTGTCACAAATGCGGCTTCAGAGCCGATGAACTGAGTTCTCCAAGAGTGGGAGGGTCCACAAAGAAGAACGTGGCATTTGAAGTCAACAGACTGATGACTCTGTTTAGTCATGAGGTTGGGACAGGCCATCGGGTTCTAGAGAAATTCAGCACCATCTTCGGATTGCCAGGAATGCACAAGAAGACCTTCCAGCGCCACGACCGGCTACTGACAGGTAAGAAAAACAATCATCTTGCTCAATTAAATTCCTTACATTGATCTGTGTATAATTATTGGTATTTTGTCGCGTTCTGACATGATTCTAAATCCATGAATACTGCTTCCTATGAATTGATTATTGCAGTCATCTAAGCTTTGTTTTCAGTTAGTATTTATGAATATGATCATATATTTAGTCCATGTCTTGCAATTTGCAGAAGTTGAAGTTCAGGAGGGTGCAGAGGTCCTGGAGCGTGCTGCTGCTGCTGTCAGAGAGGCCTACTCAGCAACTGATGCAGACCTTCAGGAGAGCCTTGGTGGAGGAGAGATTCCAATCATAGACATTAGTGTATCTTATGATGGGACCTGGCACAAGAGTCATTGTGCTGATAAGCATTTATTTTGCATTTTGTCCAACTCGGTTTTGAAGTGTCTGTAATTTTTTATAAATAGTTTCAGGAAAGATTTTGTCTAGATATTAGCTGTGGAGGTTGTTCAAGTTTCATAATGAGGGGCCAGCAATGCCATATGACTGGAGAAGTTTGATTATTGAATACTAGGACATTGAATCTTTTTCCCTTGATTTCTCAAAATACGGTTTTTGCTATATTTGAAAATACAAGGGAAAAAAGGGGACATGATACAGCCCTGCAATTTACAGGTCTTATTCTTTCTTATGTTTCCTTCATTATTACAGAATAATATTGAGATTTTCATGCATGAATCTGCTGTATTTATTCATCCAGTTGATTTCTTCAGTCTAATCAGTCATTGTGCTGATAAGCATTTATTTTGCGTTTTGTCCAACTCGGTTTTATAGTGTCTGTAATTTTTTATAAATAGTTTCAGGAAAGATTTTGTCTAGATATTAGCTGTGGAGGTTGTTCATATGTTTCAAAATGAGGGGCCAGCAATGCCATATGACTGGGGAAGTTTGATTATTGAATACTAAGACATTGAATCTTGTTTTCCTTGATTTCTCAAAATACGGTTTTTGCTATATTTGAAAATACAAGGAAAAAAAGGGAAGCATGATACAGCCCTGCAATTTACAGGTCTTATTCTTTCTTATGTTTCCTTCATTCTTACAGAAGAATATTGATATTTTCCCATTCTTCTTGTTGTAATTGTCTAAAATGTGTCTGGGAAACAGGGTTTTCACGGCATAGCTTATGGGATAGTGGACCTCAAATTCAGAAAATTGGTTAGACTGCATAGAAGTTGATGCCCTTCTGTAAAAAGTTTGAGTTGATGTGTATCTTGCTGAATAAAAAAAATGTAGTTATGAGTTGTAGTTTTTGAGTTTTGTATTTTTAAATATATTGCATGTGGCGGCCATCTTGGAAGGTTTCCATGGCAACAGAAGGTTAAAAAAATTTTATCTTCACAGTTTTTAATACCCAACATGTGTACCTTTGATATGAAAATAATTATGTATTTAGAAAAGAACTGCTTTACTCCAGCCCTATAGGCACTGCCATATCCCCCCTTAAATACTTTAAAATTCATAGCGCAGGGAAATTTTTCCTTTATCTCAATTGAAGGACTGTCAGTCTGGTTATGCGAGTTGCTTCATTTGGTTACAGCTACCTACCAGACAGTGCTGATGGCACTGGGTGTGCTGAGTGTGGCAGGCTTCCTCATTCGCCTGCTTCTGGCAGCCTTCTGGGAGCCAGTCGTGAAGCAGAACAGCGAAGCAGCCACCAAGTTCTGGCGCCACAACCGACAGGCCGACGTGGACCTCTCCAGGGTAGGTACAACACCTCAAGTCCGGCTTTGCCATCCTCAGACCTTTTGTTACCTTTGGCATGAGGAAATTTTGGCTTGGATAGGTTGTATAATTGCCCAATGGTCTTGCTTCAAGAGACTGCATAGCATCAGGCATGAGTGCTTTCTCCCACAGCCAAAAACATGTTTACACTTGACTGGGAAGAAGTTTGCAGCCCATATCTCTTCAGAGTGCAAATTTTCTGTTGCGTGCTTTTGCCCTTGTGTAATTGAGTCTGTTTGCATGTGTCAGTAAGTCATTCCAGTATGCAGCTTTTACTGGAAGCAGTTGCAAAGTTTTGATGCTCTCCTTTCTTGTACTTGCAATACCATACTGTTGCATCAATAACTATAGTGGTTCTGCCTGCCAGGGTGACATCTCTGCTGCTACCAGTCAGCTGCGTCAGTGTCTCGCCATGCTGGGACGGCCTCTGCCCACTTCCAAGTTTGAGCTGGCAATGGGGCTGATGATGGCATCTATGCGGCAGCTGATGCACACTCTGTATGTGGGCCACTGGCTGTCGGGCAAGGCCCAGAGCCTGTGGAGGCGTGGCACCAGCACCTCCCACTGGCAAACATCAGCCCACAATGCTGCCGTCGTCTACCACAAGCTGAACCAGCTCCATCTCTCTGGTGAGTCTATGATCTGTAGGTTTTGTAGTGCAGAGAGAAACTGAAAACCATCATTAAGTGTTCTCTGCAGGATCCTGTGTGCATCTAGATGATTGAATGTCTTAGCGAAGGCAGGGTTCGTACAGGTCATGGAAAACCTGGAAAGTCATGGAATTTGATTGTTCATTTTCCAGGCCTGGAAAGTCATGGAATTTCAATTTAAGTCATGTAAAGTCGTGGAATTTAATAAATAAAAAGGGGGGGGAAAAGATGTTTTCTAGGCTGTGCTTCGCGCGATACTCTCAATCTATTTTTACCCGCTGCGAACGACAGGAAAACATGCCCTTGCATCCCATTGGTTAATTTTGAAGGCTTGTTTGTCTTCTGCTTCCTGATTGGTTCTTTGGCTAGGTGACCTGGTTTCATTTCCACGCTGGTCGGGTCAGTTGGTTCAAACGATGAGAAAGTGAAAAGAGCTTGTTTTGTTTGTGGTGCAGTGTTTCTTTGAGATTATCATCATGCCTGGAAAGTGTCGATTTGAAGACACTTGGCCATGAGACGAAAAATACTGTGAGTGGATCATGCGAGTGAAACTGAATGGGATGGCAAAGTGCCGATTTTGTGAAAAGGTGTTTGATGTGTCCAACATGGGAGAGGCAGCCTTGAAAAGCCACATGAAAGGTATCGCGCACACAGTACGCTAAGTCATGGAGAATGTTATTGAGGCTCATGGAATATTGTATCTAACAACCTGTACGAACCCTGAGAAGGATCTTCCTCCCCCTGATGGTAGGATCTCTTTGTTAATTAATGTGAGGCTCTTAGGTTGTATTGCCACTACAAGGGTGTTCAAAAGTATTTGAGCCTACCAAGGCTAGTTGGACACAAAAGTTAGTAGCCTACAGCCTACCAGCCTGTCTTCTGTAGACAAATGTGTCAAAAAGTGAACACAGTTTTCGAGCTCAAAATGTCTTTATTCTAGATGATGAAGTATGCAATGTATATTGCACAGATTAAAATCAACAAAGCATAGTCCATCTTTAAAATAAAAGTCCTGACTAGAAAACTAAAAAATAAGCAAATCGACAAAGCATAAAAAAAATTCAATTCACATCAAAACAAGATCAGATTAGAACTGACTAAAACTACAAATTCATCCATTGAAGCTGCTGGTCAAGAACTCTTTTTAGCTGAAGGCAGCCAAAAACAACCAGAATTCTTGTTGTGGCTCAAGAGACAAAAAAACATGGTGAATGCTTCAGCAGACGCTATAAAAGTAATCAAGTCACAGACAATTGAAATTGGCATTGAAGTGCTTTGTCATAGGTTGAGATTTTGCAGTTTCAAGTCTCAATTTCTACTCCTCTACACCCACCAGGCCAGTGAGTTTGAACACCCCTTCACTATCAATTAGACATATTGATGAATATGTGGAGGAAAGAGTTGCAAATTGTCATCAAGACCTTTTTAAAACTGCGCACTGTGGGTTGGTCTTGAGTGTTCTGATCAATGCCTCAGGGAAAGTGACAGTGTGGATGTGTTTTGGGTGTTTGTGTAGCTCAGAGTGAGCTGCAAGTCTGAATGGTGATGGAGATGGTTGTCGACATGATTTCTGTGTATGATGCTTGTTGGACTGGTCTATGGGAGAATGGGGATGCTCTGAGTGAATCAAAGACATGCAAGTCATTGGGGTGGCCATGTTTCAGGCTACAAAGGCACGCAGGCATGGCGGGGCCTATACCTGGCACTGCAGGCAGTCACCCAGGCCGAGTGTGCTCGGGACTGCTTGCCGCTGCAGGAGATGGCCGAGATCTATGCCACTGCTGCTATCCAGTTCAAGATGTCGCCCTGGCGCATTCCAAGATGGTTTTCTGTGAGTTGTCAGTAAAATCACATGCACCAAAACATAGGTGCCGTTAAGATAACCCTACCAACCCTGTTATTTTCTGCTTACCCTTAACTTTTTTTGACTCACATGCGAAGCAAAAGTGAGTCTATGTACTCAGTCATGTCGTCCGTCCGGGCGTAAAAAACTTAAACGTTGGATTTTTCTCGGAGACTATTAAGTCTATCAACACCAAATGTGGCATGATGGTATGATGACAAAGCCTCAAAAAACATACATAGTGACTTGACCTTGCTTCAAGGTCAAGGTCACAGGAGCCATAAATGTGGTCTCAAAAACAGTCATTTTTCACATTTTCTCAATTTTCTCCCACGTTATTGAGAATGGCGACCTTAGCTACAAGTGGAATATAGGTCAAAGCAAGCCCTATCTATTGATACCAGTTTAGTTGACCTTGCTTCAAGGTCAAGGTCACAGGAGCTCTTCAAAGTTGGATTGTATACATATTTTGAAGTGACCTTGACCCTGAACTATGGCAGATAACGGTTTCAAACTTAATAATTATGTGGGGCACATGTTATACTTTCATCATGAGACACATTTGGTCACATATCATCAAGGTCAAGGTCACTTTGACCCTTATGAAATGTGACCAAAATGTGGTAGTGAACCACTAAAATTGACCATATCTCATGGTAGAAAGTGCCAATAAGCACCATTGTGCTTCCTATGTTTTGAATTAACAGCTTTGTGTTGCATGACCTTGGATGACCTTGGATGACCTTGACCTTGGGTCAAGGTCACGTGTATTTTTGGTAGGAAAAAATGTGTAAATCATTTCTTTGTGTATGATGTCATTGCTAGGTTTAGTTGTTTGACCTTGACCTTGAAGGTCACCTGAAGGTCAAGGTCATATAAAGGTCAAGGTCAAGCATGTGAGTCGTATGGGCTTTGCCCTTCTTGTTTATCTTGCAGGAAAAATAGAAGAAAAAAATTGACAATGAATACTGAATAGCTTGCTGTCCCATTTTCCCTGCCTTATGAGCACTTGGGGAATATACTCAAGTTTTTTAAAAGCATTTTTTGGTGAAAGTTTGGTTTATATTCAGTCTACCTGCTTTTAAAAAATATAAACCAGTTCAGGCTGACCAACTAACACTAAAAGAACAAAACTGGTGATGGGTCATGGAGCACAAAAGTGCACCTCGTCACACCTTAATAAACACACACACAGACATCTTTTTAGTGAAAGATGAAGCTCTGAATATCATTATGGTGGAGACAAATGAAGTGTTATATACATGGTCTATCTCCTTGAATATTTCACGTGGAAAAAATAAGCCATCACTTTTTTTTTCACACATCACAGTATGAAAGTGCACTGCTTTCCATACAGAATGCAGGCCCAGTACATCCAAAGTCCAAATTTTATCTCGCCACACATTTACAGAAAATGTTGCATTGTGTGTAAGTTTGGCCTCCCTGTGTGTTTTCAGCACTTCCTGCTGAAGCGCTGCCGAAGGATCTGTGCCAGATGTTCAGACCACGTGCCAGGGAACATTCAGTGGCTGTGCCAGCCCGAGGGTGACGAGTTCTTCAAGGAGGGAGAGTGGTCCCTCAGCCTCAGTTCCTCCATCTTCACCACTGCTGACACTTCCAGTAGGTTCTGCCTCTGTTCAACCTGACTTGATGTCTAAGAAAAATTAATTTAAATACTTTTTTTTAAAATCTTGTGACACAGGGTCGGTTGCACTGGCTACCCTGCCTTTACATGGAATGGTTGCTTCAAATCTAGTACTTGAGATCATGTGGAGTGCTCAATAGCCTAGAGGGCAGTGGAAGATAACCTTCAACATGGTTGGAAACCCATGTGACAGCCCATTGCTCTTGTACCTTGGGGGCAGGCAAGATGTTAATCTTGGTCATACAAAAGAAATTGACTTGCTTTGTATCTCTGGTTGATTGAATTGTGAAGTACAATTGATGATGTATACTGACAATAAATAATGATTAGCGCTAGATATTAATCATGATCATTTCTTGTATATGACAAAAAATTCATGTGGCACCTTTACAGGTAGAAATTCCAGATTTGTTAATCAACATTATATCAGGGCTGGTCTTCATGGTGTCCCTGCTCTGTTGCAGCCAATCCTCTGTCCCACCTGACACAGGCCTTCAGAGGACATCTCCTGGAGGAGACCCTGTACTCACTGGTCTCGCCCAAGGTCACTGCTGGGTGAGTAACAGGGCATCGGTGCTTTGCTCTGAAAGTGATGTGATCCGTTCTGTCAACTACTTGAATGTGGGCAGGTTTATTGTGGTTAACTAGAATTGTTTAGTTCTTCAACAACCAAAGGAGACAACTGACTGTAATGCATTTCTGTGATACTGCAAATCTGTGAGTAATGTATGCACGCAAGTGCAACTGTGCATTGGTTTATGAATATCTTTTCCCACCACTGTTGATAATGCTTTGTGAGAGGTATCATAGAGTTATACCATTTTTAATTGATGACCTATCACTGGCTATATAGAATGGATGACGTAGAATCTAATGGCATGCTGATGCAGCCTTAGGGGACACTACAGAGACGTGTATATTATCATTAACTTTGGGATTTGTATTTCCAGGCACCAGCATGATGCCATCCTGCTGGCCCAGATGCTGTCTGAGTGTTCCTGCATGCAGGTCATCTCCGACGGTGGCTCCCAAAAAGCTGACTCCACCCTGACTCTCAAGACAGGTCAGTTGCAACAAATCTCTCCTAATTGAAAAAGAATTGGCAGGTTGGTGTGTTTGTGCGTGTGTGCACACATTCCTTTATCTGAGAACCATGGAAGTCCTGAAAATGGTTAATATTTTGAAATGTCATCTGCATGAGGTGTCTGTATAACCATGTTTTGCTTACAAATCAAGCAGCCGTGCATGAATACCCCCCCTCCCCTATTTTTTTTAAAAGATGGATTTGGTTACCTGATGGAATGATAATCAGAGCTGTTATTTCATAGAATAAGTTCAGAGTTGATGTAGCATACTGGCTAGGGATGTATCGGTCTGGGAACATGGCTGCCCCAGCACTCACTGTAGCTCTTGTTTGCAGAGGTGGATGAGGTGAGCCGATGGTGGTCAGCTCTGACCAGTGTGGCCTACTTCTGGTATGTTGGGGATGTGGAGAATGCTGAGCGAAACTATCCTCTGGTAGAGGCCTTCCCCAAGAGGCTGCAACACTCGGAGTAAGTCACAACATGCTTTCTTGAATTTTCTATAAATGGATACTCTTTTCATGCTCCCTGGGGTTGGGGGTTAAGAATTGACGCACCGCATCTCCCTAAGCGATTCATAAGAGACAAATAATTAGGAACATCCTGACTTTGCATTTATTCTTGTGATTTTTATGGCCAATGGCCCTACATAGCCTATGAAGTTTGATAGACCGTAAAACTCCATCCATCCATACTCTTTCTTCGGGGTCTGATGTGCTTCCCTTGTTCTTGTGATAGACTGTTGACTCAATGCTGCGAGATTTAACAAGGAAACAGCAAGTTTTTGTTTTTTAAGAGGAAGGAATGTCGATAGTTATCGTCATTCATGAACAATTCATTGCTGTGATGGAAATCATATAACACAGCTTCCATTCCAATGCTACACAGCAAGGTATACTTAAAGTTCCTGTTGGAGAATTTCTATTGCACTTTACCTTGATGCACTGTCTCGGCACACACCATCTGAACTTCCATTCAGTCTTGTTTCAAGGTGAGCTGTCTTGCTGCAGCGATCCCCTGCCCAAGGCAGCACTGGTGGCCTTCAAGGCAAGGCGGGCATTGATGGTGCAGCCAGAGACGGGCCTGGCGCGGGGATGCCTGCGTCAGTGTGACCGTGCTGGCAAGCTGCTGCGAGAGAGCCTGAAGTTGTCCTACCAGCCAGAGCATGCAGACACCATCATGGTGAGTGTTGCCGCCATGTGTGAGCCCGCTCCGTCCTCTGTTGAATCTCTCCTAGTGAAAGAGCATATGGTTGTTATTAGGGAGGTTACAGGTACAGTCCCCATCTTAGATCCTGAGACTTTGCTTCCCCCTGCAGAGTTGTGGCTCAGTATTAGAAGCTTTTCTCTTATTCTGCTAGTCACGGGCTTATGGGATGAGTGATGAGTGTGGATTTCACGACATGAGCTTAACATTTTCATAAAACAATGACATGGATTTGTTCTTTTAGTTGTGAGTACTTCTGGTATAGGTTCAGCTGTATTTTGTTGGATAGTTAGAAGGGCGTGTGCAGAAGAAAAGGGTAGGAGTCTCATCCTTGAAATGAAGCTTTGGTTTTAGTAGTGCTGACAGATCAAACGGTCCCAATTATGACACCATGGTAAGGGTTAAGGATTGTATTTCTATTTATCTCTGTGAAAAGTTTGTCTGCATTCCTGCATGTGTCAATGGAAGAGCAGTTCAAAGAGTGTAGGGTTGTTGTCTTATATCATCCCATTCTAGTTCTGTTCACTTGAAACAGCTGTCAGAGGCAAGTTTTGTGAACTCCAAGTTTTGTGCAGTGTTATCTCAATCTTCAGAGGGTATGGAAAGGTGATCCTTGGTGTTGTGGTTGTGCTAGGCTCAGTCAAGCTGTGATCTCAACAGTGTTAGACATTTTTGGCATTTTGCAGGCGAAATGCATAGATGGTCCATCTAACTGTGGTTGCATAATGTGGGTGTTGCACAGGGGTAGACCTTGGCAAGATTTAGATGCAAGCACTCCGATCTGCAAATAATGTAGTCATAGGATATGTATTAATCTGCTTATGTGTGGTTTCAGTACTGGTGTGATGTAATTTATTCTTGGTTTGTAGAGATACCTCATCAACTTTGAGTTGAACCAAAAGGAATGCTTAGGCCAAGCAGGGAGTCTGGTGAGTTGACAAGACCCTACTGGGGAGGACGGACGGCCTTTGGTGTGGACTGTGGTGCATTGTAGTTGCATTGCATCAGTGAATCCAGCATGCAATGCATCTGCAGTGCAATCACAGTCCCTGCCACGCCAGCGTGGACCTCGGGATCCTGTCAAAGTCGTCCACTTAGCCTTGAGTCTCAAGTCAAACTGTCTGGTCCACATGTTCTGTACTTATTGTTTCCAAGTGGTTAGTAGGTGCTTATATTACTGGGTAAAAAAAGAATTATGTTGACTGATATAATGTTGGGTCCATACAATTGGTTCTTCTGATTTCATTGCTTATTTATTTATTTATTTATTTATTTATTTATTTATTTATTTGTTTATTTGTTTATTTATTTGGGAGGCGAAGCACTCTTCAGGCCACATGTAGTCATTTCTGCATTGAGGGACAGGGAAACATGATGGTGTTGTGTCTGTGGCCTGCAAGCTTCGAATGTTTCTGCTGTGACGCTGTAAGTCACTTTGGATGTGCTCTATCATGCAAGTTTTCTGAGCCTGTCCCCATTGAGGTTGGACTGAATGGGGTCTGAAACGGAAACCTGTCGTGACGATGCAAGCTGCGTGTACAGGACTTGTCTGTGTGTCTTTCAGGCTTTGCAGCTGCTGTTGAGTGACTGGCTGCTGTCCACACGTACGGAGCTGTGGGAGCAGAACCAGACAGCCGGCCAGACAGAGCCTGCCTCTGCCACAGAGATCATCGCCTTCCAGCAGGATCTCACCAGTCTGCGGAAGCTGTCCCAGATTTCCAAGACTGCTCTTCCCAAGGTAAGCTGCCAGGGAACTCTGTTCATGGAAGGAGGGCCTACCTGCAGTAGCTCACTGGTCAGGGCACTTGCAGTTTGCTAGAGGGTTGCTGTATCGGTCACTCAGTAGTGCATGGAAATTTAGTCATTCTGGCCCCTGCAGAGATTTTGATCTGTTATTTGGAAATTTGAATAGAGTCCATCTTCAGGTGTTTCTTGCGTCTTATGGTCTGCTGTTCAACAGTTTGATGAGAGCCGTATAATATTCATGTTTATGGTCAGTGAATGTATTACCTGTAAGGCCGAGACACATCGTCTTTGTGTGTGTTGCCTTTAAGGAACTGCAGTGGTTTGACAGCTTGCTGTGTGTGCCTTGCGCAGGTGTTCCTGCATGAAGCCACAGCCAGGCTGATGGCAGGAGCCAACCCTTGCAGGACCCAGACTCTTCTGGACCGCAGCTACAGACACCGCATCAACAAGAATGCCTATGGTGGGTGCCCATTTTGCCTCTATGTGAAGCATGTTCCTGATGTCTGTTACTTTGCATGTGGGTGTACTGAGAATAAGCTGATGGATAACTTTTCTCATTTGTATCTTGACCAGTTGAAATTGTTATCATGGTTCATAATTTGAATCAAATGATCTAGATCAATTTATAATAATATTACTAATTTATTGTATTTATAATGCGCCTTATCCAGTGGTTCTAAGCGCATGTGACAACAGATAATACAAAAAAGACAGTACTATACGCATTTGCATACACATGCTCTGTACACACATATAGTCAACCACTTAGAAAAAAAACATACGACCCAACATTACGCAAACAAATCACAAATAAGCAGTCAAGTAAAAATGTACAAGTATGAACACAAATGTCCAAATCAAATGTCAAGAAGGCAGGGAAGGGGATGTGTGTGTGTGTGTGTTAGAACATGTTCTTCTAACTCATTTCAAATAATGCTGGAAAAGATGTGTTTTAAGATTAGACTTGAAGGAGGTGATAGAATCGGAGTGTCTGACATGGTGAGGCAGTGAATTCCAAAGATGAGGGCCGTAGAATGAGAAAGAGCGGAAGCCATGAGATTTGCAATTATAGTCACCTGGGATGAGTCGGGTGTCGGCTGAAGAACGGAGTGTGCAAGCAGGAATGTAACGAAAAATAAGTTGAGAAAAGTAGGCGGGAGTAGATTCAGTGAAGAAGTAGTAGCAGAAGAGTGCAGCTTTGTAGTCGATGCGGTCAACTTCAAGAAGTCATTTCAATCACTAAATCAGTCAGTTTTTGCTTTTCTTTGTAGCATGGTCATAGCAAGGTAGATCTTGGCAAAATGATGGAAGACCATCCTAATTGGCAGAATTGAATGAATACTTTTAAGTATTGTGCTTGCTACACCGCTGTTAAAGTGATAGGAACTAAGAACTTGATATCATCATTGATCAACCACTGGAACGTGGTAAATAATCATTCTGCATTTTCTGCTCACTGTGGCAGTATGCCTGACACAAAGGGAACTTTGCTGTTGCAGACGAGTGTGACCTTGGGGAGGACGAGTGCCCCGCCAGGGAGCAGGCCACTGCCTTGCTGCACGCAGGCCGGCACCTGCCCGAGGCCTTGATGTCGGGCACACAGGACCGCATGGCACTCATCACAGAGGCAAGCCGTGTCTACGAGGCCCTGGGTGACCGGCGCTCTGTGCAGCTCTGCCGCAAGACTCTGATTGACATTGGGGAGAAAAGCCAGCAGTCCTCACAGATCCCAGTGTGCTAGTGCCAGCAGTTGCTGCCTACAGCGCAGCCTGAGACTCGTGTGTGGAGGATGAATGAGTGCCAGACACACAATGTGTGCCGTGTGGACTGTGTGGCTGAAGTTATGTTAGTGACTGAAGATGGCCGTTCCTGGTATGATGCCATCACTGTAGTCATTACAGAGTTCATGTCGCCTTAAAAAAAAAGAAGTTTCCATTTTACTGTTCTCAACTATTTTATTGCTTGCCTAGTTTGCTGTGCTTATAAATCAGTTTACACTAAGTGCTTGTGTTAGATCTTTATACACTGAATTCCTTTACCATATCAGCAATAACAGTATTTGTAATTCTTGTGCATAGAATAAGGATAGGAAATACTCTTGATCAGAAGTTGAAGATATGAAACCCAAAATATAACGAGATGGGTGTATGACACTTTTCATTTCTGTGTTCATTGCATCATTCATTTGTTCATCCCTTAGCTTTGTACCGAGTTCCAACAACTGCTATGAGTTGTTTCCTTGCCTTAAATAAATGATTAAACCAAAGCAGAAAGCTATTTGTACAAATCAACTGTTTTCAACATATTGGTTGGAGAGGTATGGCTAAGTTTTTACACCCGATTTAATTAAAGTGTCTAAATCTTGGAGCACTGTCACTGTCTCGGCTACACCCTGGCTTGGCACGGATTGCTGGGATTTCATCTGGTTTTTAAAAATATTATGTGATTATTCTTGTTGGGATCAAAATTCCATTATGCCAAGAAGTGCAGAAGTAGGGAATACTCCAAGAAGATTGATGTTCATACAGATCTGTTAATGATCCAGATGTGCCCGAGATGTGCTTATGTTATTGATGATACATTTTGTATCACGCTGGTCATATTCTTGTTTAATCATGAGCTATTCCAGCAGTTGTTTTCATTTTATTGTTAGTATATTTCTGCATTCTGTACCTGTCGGTAGAAGGTACTTGCCATTATGCCTGTGATTTCATTTCCATTTGATCTGTATAAAGATATATTTATTGAAATCCATCAGGCATTTTTAGCATTTCATGGAATGCATGGAAGGCGGAAGGATTTTAGGGTTATTTTGAATGAGTGTGAATAAACATTGTCCTTCATCTACCGACTTCAGTCGTCTTCAGGATGTGGTATTTAACTATAACCACAAGTTGTGGTTTCCATTTTTCCATGGACATTTTCCTATTCAAAGTCATAATTTTTCCAACAAAAGTTCCACACCATTCAAAACTTGCTATCAGCTGAATTTTAGGCAGGCTACTGTTAATTCTCGAAGAAAGGGTGAATCTCAAGGTAGTCCTATATGCATACCTAAACACAAATGTAATGAGATGTATTTACCTCATAACCTGAATACCTGTTGCAGAGGCAAGACTTGACTCATGAGCTAAAGTCATTGTTGAAGCTAGCCTAATCATTCAGGAAGGGATGCTCATTGTAAATAGTTTGCATAGTAGCTACTTGCCATGGGTGTGTGTACACTGAAATAATCCTGATGTGAAATGCTTTACCACTGGAAAAGGCTCTCGCTGGACCTTCTCTGTAAGTGCCCACTGTGGGTTAGAAGTATTGACCCACCGTGTCTCCCTATGTGATTTGCAAGAGGGACTTGGGGACAGCGCAACTCAATTTGCGTTTACTCAAAACTGTTCTAGTGATTTTCATGCTTAACCCTTATCGTGGCAAGCGCGGCAATTGCCGCGCTCGCCTTCGTGGTCCGCCAGTGGCAAGCGCGGCATTTGTCGTTTCAGACACCACGTGCGTTCTGGCTCTCTCCAAAGTACAAGCCTATCATATAACTCTACGTTTACTGACTCCAGTTCATGCAGAAGAGGTTTCTCTACAGTCTTCAGCTTGGCCAATCAAAAATCAGGGCGATTTTATGTGCGTTACAGTAGAAATTATGGGCTATCCTGTACGAATGGAAGTGGACGCTCGAGGCAACATGTCGCAATCGCGATATCTATTTGAGGATTTTAATCCTTCAGCTGCCGAAGATGAAGATGATGAGAAAAATTTAGATGAAGTGATCAGGCAAGCTGTAATTAGCTCAAGAATGCCGATCTCTCAAGCTGCGAGTGATCCAGAGGTGGGAGAGGATGACAGTGAGGGTTGGATGCGAATGTTTGTGTAGTGTGTAATGCCTTCTTGTGTCTCATAATGACAAAAATCTAGAATTTTTCTGTTTTATTACAGACAAATGATCAAATCATGAATGTAGGAGACAAACTTTACTGCAGACTGTTTTCATGTTGCATTATCCGCATATTGATGCTATTCAGTTTCTACATTTGCAATAATTTGAGGAATATTGCATAAGATGGAAGAGAGTGTAGGTAATCAGAATTACTTCATTTTCCCTCTCTAATACCTGGCTCATCAAATTTGCATTATAATTTAAAGAGTGCATTTTTGGTCAAAGGGAATGATACATTAGTATGCACAGATGATAAAGCAACATCCAGTAGGGTTTATAGGGTATTTACCCACTATTGCATAGTGATTTACCTGTTTTATTTCTCGAGGAGTGAAAAAAAACACAAATGTTAAACATTTAAAATTTGACCCAAAAATCAGGTTTTGAATAAAGACTATAAACTGTACACCAAAATATTGTTCATTCAATTTCAAGCATTTTGTCTTTTTACTTTATGTGTCTATCTGTAACGGTTCATCAGCAATCTCAAAGTTAATGAAAGGTGTGCGTGTTGCTCAATTTGCTCGTGTTTTAGTGCCACTGGCAGTCCATAATGTCACCGTTTTAGCACCACTGTAAGGGTTAATTAATGGCCTTGCATAGCCTACATGGCTGATAGGCCGTTAAACACCGTCCATCCATCCCTACGAGATTCATAAGAGACGAATCAACAGGGACATCCCAACTTGGTTTGCACTTGCTTCAAACTGTTATTGTGATTTTCATGTTCATTGGCCTTGCATAGCCATCCAGATCAATGGCCTTCAATAGCCTATGAAGGCTGATGGCCTGTAAAATTCCATTCATCCATCCATCTCTGTAAGTGAAGTCCTCCCTTCACAATTGGCAAGCATGTGATGCATGCATGAGAAACTTTATGTCTAACATACACCCAAGCACTTGGTCAATCATTTAATTATGGTGCACATGCTGTTGCTTATGGCTCCACATACATGGTGGATATAGCACATGCACTGAACATGTCGTGTACCACTCCCATCAAACATCAAAACTTTGGAGAGCTGTATAGGTCTTCAAGCTCAATGGTGAGAGCAGTAGCTTGACGCATGGCTACTCGCAGTTCATGGCTGCATCTTTAAGAGCTGTGCATGAAACTGAAGGTTTACTGTGATGTGACCAGTAGCTTGATGTGTGGCTACCATCTTTCCAAGCTGTGCATGAAACTGAAGGTTTACTGCGATGTGACCAGTAGCTTGATGCGTGGCTACCTGCAGCTTATGGCTGCATCTTTCAGAGCTGTGCTTGAAACGAGGTTTACCGTGGTGAGAGCAGTAGCTTCACCCATGGCTACTTGGAGCTCATGGCTGCATCTTTCGGAGCTGTGCATACATGAACTAGGTGTTAATTAATTTGAATTATTTCTATCCTCCCTGGAGTAAAACTTGAAACATGAATGATGCAATGGTCTGTAAGGGATAGACATTTTGTGTGTTTTTTTTTGGTCAATCCGTCTGCTGCATAGAGTTTTCATGCATGTCACACAGCGGCACGAATTGCAAACTGCACCAGATGCTTGGAGATGGGCATCAGTAGACCAGAGGCATCTGCAACAAACTAGTTCTTGGCATCACCTTTACTGTCCAATGCTGCAGATGAAGAACAGAGAGCACTTCAAGCTGTAGGAATTGTATTAGAGATCGGCAAATGGTATCTTATGATAACATGGGTGTGATATTCCAAACACAAATTATCTTGATAATTTCCTCATGCCCCCAAATTCATACAACTTAATGACTAGTATGATTTTGTCATGAAGAATAAGACAACTTTCTTACACAATAAAATAGAAAGTATCCGAAGGAGAAATAAAGTCCAAGTCACAATGATAATTGGCTCAAGGATAATCTAAAATGCATGCTTACAATCAATTGTGGCAATAAATCACATTCATGCAAGATGTATGACTAAATGCAGTTTCCAATAGCATGTGTGCCTATCACAAGGAGCAGGGGCAGCTGTGCTTGACAGGAGGTAGAGACTGGACTCCATGAGAGGTAGAGATAGGGGGAGGGAGGGAGGTAGAGAAAAGGGGGAGGGAGGGAGGGAGGTAGAGATAGGGGGAGGGAGGTAGAGATAGGGGGAGGGAGGGATAAGTCCTATGGTCTATCAGTCTTTGTAGGCTATGTAAGGCCACTGAGCATGAAAATCACTAGAATGGATTAAGAGTAAGCAAAATCAAGTCACAATGTACCTCTTTATTTGCCTCTATAGAAACACAGGGAGATGCAGTGGGTCAATTTTAACCCCCAACCCACAGGGGGAGGGTTGGGTAGGGAGGGTTGGGTAGAGAAGGAGGAGAGGGCAGGGTGAGAAGGAGGTCGTGGGCTGTCCACTATCATCTGTTCCATAGTCTTCTGTTCCCCTTTTTTTCATCGATTTACTCTTGGTACACTCAGCTGTCTTTCTTCATACTTCTGACATCTTTGCCCCGGTGTAGCCATTACTGTCTTCTTGCATACCTCCTCTCCCATTTTTCACAATTTTCAAAGGCGATCGAGGGAGGACTACACACAGTTGTACACAACTCCTTAAACTGCATCAGTCATTCTTCATTCTGTCACTGCCACCTTCTCTCTCATTTGTTCAACTTTTTCTCTATCATTCCTTCTCCTGATTTCAACATGTCCACTCATCCTGCATTCGTCACAACTAAACTACTGAGACACATACACAGAATAGAACTTAACAGATTCTTAACACCTTCACTCTCACTCTCTTTTCTTTCATTTCACTCTTCCGAAACTTAGTTGTCTTTTTCCATACTCCCGTCAACATAATTCACATCTTTGAAAAGGTGTATGGATGTTTGGGGCAATTTGTCTGTACAGGATTTCACAGCTGCCATCATTCCAGACAGTCTGTGAAATTCCTATGACTGTGACTATAGGCACACAGTGCTAGAACTTAGCCACCAGTAGCACATCCCATCAGCACCAGTAGCACATCCCATCAGCACCATTTTGAATACAGGCACTTGAAGCTTCGCTCAACAGAATGCTTTGAATAAAATGAATTTGAGGCATTACATGGTATGTGAATGGTTGAAACAATTTCACAGACACACTTTAAAATGCTGGCTATGAGTGAAGTGCTGACAACTTGCACTTCCTACAGCATGTGCATATGCAATGCATAAAAACCCACTGTTCCTGGCCCTTAACGGGTGTCACGTAAGAGACCTAAAAGCCCTTGCTAGAGAGGCCACACAGTTTTGCATTGCAAATACACAGACTGAAAGCACAGCCCTGGAGAGATGCCATTCCAACACAGTTCGTCCTCTTATCAGCATTCATAGCACTCCAGGCAATGTAAAAATGTAACAGTGCAACACTTGTACCACAGCTCCCTTTGTGTCTGACAGGATATAAACACCGGAAAGTTGGGGGAAGGGGTGTGTGTGTGTGTGTGTGTGTGTGAAACTACATCATAACTAATTTAAAATGTTTTTGTACAAAACCAATGGACATTTTACCCAAAGGTGATTTTCATCATTATGCATACTTTCACGCCTTAACACCACATGTACAACAACCAGCACTCTGATGAGAAATACATTAGCATTCTTTCATCCACAACTTCAATTATTCAAAATGGTGAGTGTTTTGTCAAGTTGGAACTGGAATTTCCACTGCCATACAACAAGTTACTACACATGCTAACCACACATTCATCTCAGGCTAAGGTCTTAATCTCATCAATCGACCAGAACAAAAACCTTGAAGACTGGTGCACGCCAATTGCCATGAACAAGAAAGCTGTTCCTTTGTGTATGAAAGTGCCAGTTGAGCTCAGTAGTCACTGTATACTACAAAGTCTACTTTCTCAGCAACACGCTTGCATCCACTGGAGGAAAAAACCTTTTCTTTTTCACTTTCAGGCTGAAAGTGCAGGTTAGCCATGACTTTGTCAACTAAAGTTTCAGGAATTGCGCCTTTCTTGAAAAGGTGTTTCCGTATTAAAGTGTCCTTGATGCACTGGCGAACATGGGTTGTGTTGAGAGGCAGGAAAGGGATGGAGGCTGTCAGCAGCTGGTTCAAGATCAGTTCACTGTTGGATAAACCTCCTGAAAATAGTAGAGAAGCAACATTATTTAGCAATGCTGTGGTTATGATATGACAATTTTTCACAATGTAACATCAACCAAAAACTGTGCAAATCAAACAGTAGATTCTTGTTAATGCTTTGGTTGTGTGTAAGCCTTCTGACACACATACAACTTCCACTCCCACACATACATATATACATGTACATACATACATACACACACACACACACACACACAAACATACACACACAAACACACACACAAACACACACATATACACACACACACACACACACACACAAACACACATACAAACACACATACACACACAAACATACATACATATATACATGTACATACATACATACACACACACACACACACACAAACATATACACACACACACACACACACACATGTATACACACACAAACACACACACACACATATACACACACGCACACACACACACACAAACACACATACAGATACAAACACACACACACAAACATACACACACACATATATATACACAAACACACATACAGACACATACACACAAACACACACACAAACACACAAACACACACACAAACACACACACACACACACACACAAACACACACATATACACACATGCACACACACACACACACAAACACATACAGATACACACATACACGTACACAAACATACACACACACAGACACACACATATTTATACACAAACACACACACACACACGCATACACACAAACACATACACACACAAACACAAAAACAAACAGACACACCTTCTACTGTTCTAAACACATGTAAGAAGCATACTTTGGAAAATTGAGTACTGCAAAAAATATGCCCAATATAGCCTACCCTTAGTGAACAACGACAACTCTTTAACAAAAGTCAAATTTAAATAATCATAAAATTAATTATTGATACAGAATAAAACATTAGGGAAAAGAAAGGGGGGGGGGGGGGGGGGGGGGGGCAACACTTACCTTTCTCAACCAAAGAAGAGTGCTCCATCAGACCTTCCATGTCAGAGAGTCGGATGTCCTCTCGGTTCTTTTCCTCTCTCCAGTGTTTCAGTGCGTATCGAGCAATCTCGTCCCCTCCAATGTTGCTGTGGTAAGTCAGGACAAACACGATAGAGGAGACACACATCTAGGCACAAGAGCCATGTGACATTTGGGACAGCACAGAGACACGAGTTTTAAACACTGGGATAGATGGAAACATATAGAGATAGGACAAGAAGACATACATGTGTATGTTAAACTTTTCTCTCATTACTCTCAGGATAGACTAGGGGACTAGGGAAAGACCTATGGCAGCTGGGAAAGACCTATGGCAGCTGGGAAAGACCTATGGCAGCTGGGAAAGACCTATGACAGCTGGGAAAGACTATGAAAACTAAATTGGAATTTGGGTCATCTGGGCATGTAAGGCCGTAACAGAAGCCGCTGATACAGGGCAGTGTAGACAGGAGAAGACAACACAGATCATGGTAGCTCAGCTGGTAGAGCATTTCGGGCGCTAACCGAACGGTTGTGGGTTCAGTCCCCACTTGTGGTCTTACTTTTTTTTCTGTGTCCCACACAGGGTTTCGGCTCTGTATGTTAAACTAAACTATTTACTCAACAACATACAGTACAGCACAAATATGTTTTGATACACAAGGCATTACAGGGTTGTGTGTATTTTTTTACCAGACAAAGGTTCAAGAACTTAAAGAGAAGACAAACTATGTGGATGAAAAGTATAACAGCAATCCTCTTTCTAGGGAATGTTGCTCAGCTTTTTTCCTCCCATAATTATTATGCACATTTTCAATGAAAAGGACACAAATTGGCAGCTGGCAGCTCCGACGTATCTCAAGTATCAGACAATGAAAAATCGGCCACAACTCTTGTATTGATGTTGGTGATGTCTAATCTTGATTACTGCAATAGCCTTCTGCTAGGTGAAACCCAAGAATATCTCCGAAGACTTCAACAGGTGCAGAACACCGCAGCGCATATAGTGAAACGTCCACCTAGTCGTTCTCACATAACACCCATCCTTCGAGAGCTACACTGGCTGCCTGTACACCAACGTATTGTGTTCAAAACACTGTGTCATGTGTTCAAGTGCGGCAATGGTTTGGCCCTGCTGTATCTGGTTGAGGTCCTCAAGACTTATAAGCCTGTGAGGGATCTCAGATCTTCGGCGCAGTCATTACTCCATGTGCCACGCTACAACACCAAGAGATCTGGGGAGAGAGCATTCTTGTATGCTGGACCAAAACTCTGGAACGATATCCCAGACAGACTGAGGAAATCTCCTTCAATACAGACTTTCAAGTCACAGCTAAAAACTCTTTTATTCAAAGGGTTAACGTGTTGAGCGCCTTGAGCATGCCTTTGGGTGTGAGATTGGCGCTATATAAGAGCCAAAATACATACATACATACATACATACATACATACATACATACATACATACATACATACAAATCAAATGGATTCCTGAGAGCAATGCCACCAACCACAGGAACACACACAGACACACACACAGACACACACATAGACACACACACACATAGACACACACATAGACACACACACACACACACACACATAGACAAACACACACACACACACATAGACACACACACACACATACACACACACACACACACACACACACACACACACACACACACACACACACACAGACACACACATAGACACACACACACACACACACACACACACACACACACACACACACACACACAGACACACACACACAGACACACACACATAGACACACACACACACACACAGACACACACACATAGACACACACACACACAGACACACACACACACACACAGAGACACACACACAGACACACACACACAGACACACACACAGACACACACACATAGACACACACACACACACACACACAGACGGATGGATGGATTAATGGACAGATGGATGGACAAACAGACAGATGGATGGACAGATGGATGGATGAATGGATGGACAGTTGGATGGACAGACACACACACATACACACACACACACACACACACACACACACACACACACACACACACACACAGGCAGAGAGGCAAGGAGGCAGGCAGACATGGACACTGATAGACACACAGACAGACAGACACAGTCCCAACAAAAAAAGTAAACAGCAGTAAAGAAAAGATAATGGGATAAACACACAGACTCACAGACAGATATTCTGACATGAAGAAACACACAGGCAGACAGATACACAGATGGACACACACACACACACACAGACACACACACACAGACACACACACACACACACACACACACACACACACACACACACAGACACACACACACACACACACACACACACACACACACACACAAATATTTTTCATAAAATATGCCACCAACCCCAGGAACAAGAAGATGGCTCTCCTGTAGTCCACCCCATCCAAGATGTCATAGGGCTGCAAGTAGGGTCTGATTGTGTCAATCAGGCCTCCGGGTACTTTCTCCATCTCGTCAAATATGAAGAGAGACTGGGGACATTTCTCCACACTAGACTCAATCAGTTTTCGAATTCTGTCCTGAAACAGAAAAAGAGAAATGCATGAAAACCATTCTGATGAAGGACAGTAAGTATCCAAGCACTTGTAGAAATCAACACCTCCCAGATCATGCATATATACCAACAGAAACAAAATGATGTGTGTGTGTGTCTGTGTGTGTGTGTGTGTGTGTGTGTGTGTGTGTGTGTGTGCATGCATGCGCATGCATGTGTGCACCTGTGGGCACACCTGCACCTGTGTGCATGCGTGTGTGTGCGGGCATGTGTTTGTTTGTTTGCTTTAAAGGCACCTGCTTCATTTACACGAGTTGGGTCCTTTTCTCCACTTAATCCTTTTTAAAAGGCAAAGGGCTGCATAACCAGAAAAATCTTAAGTTAACTAACTGGGGAATACTAAACAAGCCACATATGCAATCTCAAATACGCATGCAGTCTCAAAGATGTTACAACTTATTGGAGAGTATTAACTGAGGTGCATATGCAATCTCAAATATACAAACAAAGATGTCTGGGGGCAGTTTGGACCCAGATACAACCAGCAAAGAGGACCAGTGAACAGGATGTGATGTGAGATGTAGGGAAACAAAATTGCAGTGATGCCGTACTCTTATGCATTCCATGCACATCCACAAGCATGCAAGCTCTGTTGAATACATGTACACATCACAGAGTTTTAACAAAGTATAAATACCTTCACCTCCAGTCATGACAGCACAGCAGCCATAAATGAAATTAGCCTATCATTAGTATTAATCTTAACTCTTGTCTGATGGGCAACAAGTATTTTCATTTAGGCCAAGCACCCACCAGCACAAAAACATACAGGGTGGCGCGAAATTACTGTTACTGTTAGGCATGAGTATGAAATTAAAAAATAATGAATTTCTCCGAGTTCACACACATTAAACGTATTGTTCAACAACATACAACAGTTCACACAAGCAAGCAGCAGTTTATTCAATGTAGTCACTACCAGCCTTCACAACTGCCTCCAGGCGCTTCCAGAAGGAGCCGCACACAGCTTGGACATGTAGTCTTCGGATAAAGCCGCCCACTGCGTCATGACTGCTGCTCACAGGCTTTTCACGTTCGAGTGGCCACTTGCACAGGCCTCGGACTCCACATGAAGCACTCCCATATGGAATAGTCGAGCGGGCTGAGGTCCGGAGATGATGGCGGTCACATGTCCTTGGGCCAGAAGCTGCCGAGTTCCTTCACCAGCAGCTGTTGCATTTTCTTGGCATTTTCTGGCTTCTTCATCCAGTTCATAATCTTCCTGGCATGGTCTACTCTCGTGATCTTCTGTGCCTCTGTGATCCTGCTCTTGGTGACCACTGCCCTCGACTTCATGTGCAGGTCATCTCTGATCATGTGACACATGGTGTGCTCATGCATGCCAAACTGCTTCGCCAGCTTCCTGATGGACTGCCGGGGATGGAGTTCAACCAAAGCCTTCACAGCCGCCACCACCTCTTCTGTTCTCTTCTCCCACTTCCTTCCTTGTCCTGCCTTCCGCTCAACATTGCCATGCTCTGCCAGCATGTCCCTGACTCGCTTGATCTGCATTCTGCTAATATGTAGAGCTGCAGAGATCTGGGCTGTCAACTCACCCACGCGAAGGCGCTCAGCAACAAGTTCACATTTCACCTAATGCATGGCAACTGTGCTGCAGCTGATTCTCAGTTTTGGCTTTAAACTGCGGCTGGGTCCTGTACCTGTGCAGGGGCACAGGCTTGCACAATCATCATGTGCAAATCACTGTTGTGTAGAGCACCAAAGTTATGTAACACTAATTTCGCCGCACCCTGTAAACACCATAGATGGAAGCAATAATCATTTATCTGTTGCATCCTAAATTTTCATGATGGTTCAAGCTCAAAGAAAAGAGTTATTGACATTTATCTAAAACCACCCAAGTTTTTGTATTTTTGAGTTGGCAATCCCAGGCAGAAAAGGGTTAAACCACTAGACCAGCTAACATTAACAATGCAGAAAACTGTGTAAGCTTTGATGAAAATGGACAGATACAAATTACCTACAAACAAGAAAATAATTCAAATCAAAGAGATGATTTCACATCAGTGTACCAAAAAAAACTCTTGCCATGAGCTTACTTTATACTCTTCTGTTCTTTCAGGATGTGGGAATTCTTTAGTAGCACTGATGAGGTGGACAAATTCACTCTTCATGCCTTCCTTGTAGAGGTTCTCTGCTATGATCTTGGCCACATAATTCTTGCCAGTCCCCATCCAGCCATGGAAGGAAAGGACCAGAGCCTTGAGGGGTTGCTGGCCTGGGGTCACGTGACCTTTGATATGGCCATACACTGCATTGATCACAAGATGTTGCCCGTAGAGCTTCTGCTGCAGGTCGTGCTTGAGGCCTGAGGGATGAAAAGAAATAGCAATGTTGCTGCTGCTGCTGCTGCTGCTGCTGCTGGCTGAAGCAATGGCAGTAGCAGCAGAAGCACCCTAATTTTGCCCCCATCTGTCTCCAATTCTGGCTTCATTACAATCTCTGCCAAACTTTTGATTGCTGATTTCTATTTGTAACAAACATGCTGCAACAAATTCTCTCTCAGATTGAAACAGTAGCACAAGGCTGAAGTGAAATATAAAGTGTTATGGTAACAGTAACCTGAAAAAAGGGTGGCTTCATTAACAGATAAATTTGATAATGGTGAGATGAAATCTACTGTACATGTGGCACTTCTTATAACACAACACACACACACACACACACACACACACACACACACACACACACACACACACACACACACACACACACACACACACACACACACACATACAAACACACACACACACACACAGTTTTTCAAACTGGCCTCCTTTGCACACACAAAAATGTCAGGCCTATGTGCAGCCTCTCTCTCTCTCTCTCTCTCTCTCTCTCTCTCTCTCTCTCTCTCTCTCTCTCTCTCTCTCTCTCTCTCTCTCTCTCTCTCCATGTTATCATAACCACAACTTTGTGTGTGTATGTGTGCCTTAAGTATCAGATCAAGGTTTGAGGTATTTTCATGTTATGTGTTTAAACAGTACTAGAGAGAGTTATTAGCAGCAAATTCTATTTGATATATTTTATAAGCTTGCTTTTTCTTTTTTTTATGTGTAAATTTATACTTTCTCATCATCAGCATGTAAGAAGGTGATTGTGCTCAAACTAATTCAAGTAATTGGTATGTAGAAGTAAAACAATTAAGAAAACAAACATCTTGATCACAACAATCTAAAAATAAAAAAGCTTCATATTTTCAGTTTTAGTTATGTCTCTGTGAATTGAATGACATGTTGGTCAAAATGATCTTCTTTCAACTGAACTGCTCTATCTTGCCTCTTGATGTGAAAATCTATCATTACAATTTACATCCCCCGTTTTCTGTAAACTGAAACCAAGACATTCTCCATCTCACAGTTTTAACAAGTGGGACATTATTGTCTACAATACAGATTCTCCTCGCTTCCTTATTTCTTCTGAACCCAGAAATGATGTAACACTTACTTGGCTGCTTGAATGTACAAAACTGGGTAATAATCTCTGCTCAAAATATGTGCACAAGTTCAAAGGGTGACAGCTGCTGTGACGGTGATCAATACATTTGATGCGAGGAGGAGGAGCAGGAGCAGGAGGAGGAGGAGGAGCAGGAGCAAGAGCAGCAAGAGCAGGAGGAGGAAGAGCAGGAGGAGGAGGAGCAGGAGGAGGAGGAGCAGGAGGAGGAGGAGCAAGAGGAGGAGGAGGAGCAGGAGGAGGAGGAGCAGGAGCAGGAAAAGGAAGAGGAGGAGGAGGAGGAGGAGGAGGAGGAGGAGGAGGAGGAGGAGGAGGAGGAGGAGGAGGACGATGACGACGACGACACCTATACTACATCTTTTTGAAAAACCGTTATTTATCTTACCCGTCGAGTTGTTGATAATCCAACGGTGCGAGCAACATTCATAACGACGACACTTAAAGAACGAGTAGGCGCCGTACATCATGGAAGTTAATCCAGCCATTGCTGCTGCAACGCCTGAAATTGGTTCAAACGCCTCCACGTCTCGGTCGACAAAGGCGTTTAGAACCAACAACACTAAAACAATTTTTCTCATAAGCATCTTGAGAGTGTTGATACTCAATGTTAGACAGTCAGTTGGGGAAAAATCTTGTTAAAGACGAGTTCCTATGGATGTCTATGCTAAAGCTACTTGTTGTTTCTGAAACTCATCGTTAGAGCAATTTTGAGTTATTGGCCTTGTCTACAGGGGACAGAACTCCCCTCGCCTTTGAGACCACCGCCGGAGTCTTTGGTCCTTCAACACTGAAGACCATCGAGGAAATTGGACGTAGACTGAAGGGGGAGACGGGCGAGCCACGGGAGACCATGTGGCTCAAACAGCGAATTGGGATGGCTATCCTCCGAGGCAATGCCTTCTGTGTCCTTGCCTCATCCAGGTCGCGAGATGACTGCGGGTTCCACAGGCCTAGGGCCAGTGACCACCGCACTTTTCACAGTGTAATTAATATATTAAACCCCACCGAAATAAAAAAAAAAGGAACTCTCATATATATGTCGATAGCGGAATAGTAAAGCCTTCCATATTTTGTGGAAATCTTGACAAATCTTGTGGAATGGAAAAACATCTATTTACATTAAGAATATGTTGCTGTTCCGTGACAGATTTAATACGTCATGTCAGGCTTCTACATTAGGCAACATCATCGATAATACAAATTACTAAGACAACTCACTCCGACACCAAAGACCTTGGCAACCTGGTAAATCTCTCACATCTTTTAAGGAAAGCTAAAGTTTATCGTGACCTCTTTTATGGAGCTGCATGAACAACAATTATATAGTGTGTGCTTTGCTACGATAGCAGAATCACATACAGCCTGTGCTGCACCGGCATTCTGCTACACAGCATGCTGCACCGATACCTCGTCAGCTGGAATGCTGTGGTCTCTGTGCTCCAGTAGCACTCGCACAGCCGGCCAGTGCTTGTTTTGTTATAAATCTCGACCGTCTCCTTTGAATCAATTATTTTGTTGGATGTTTCGCCTAATTGTTGTATATACTGCAATGAACAGTGCAGAAAAGCAGTTAAGGTTTGTTTACAATAGAAATTCTTCTTTTTGCTTCCTTCTGCTGCATCGAGTTTTCTTGCATGTCGTACAGTGGCATGATTCTTGCAAACTGCACCAGTTGCTTGAAGGCAGGTACCATTAGGCCAGAAGCAGAAAATATTCTTGCTGTGGTGTGGCACAGACAGTGTTAGCCATTTAACCTCTCTCGTTCACATGGTGCTATCCTTCCCGATATTACAGTCATCGATTGCGTGATTTTAGTGATAAATTCTTTTCTTAAGTATATCCCATAGTACGCATTCGTTCACTACTCTAATTTGTTGTTATTGTTGTTGTTGTTTTAATTGTATTGCTTTGTATACGAATTTGTGTAGAAATATCAAAGAATGCCGACAATCCGTCTCGAGATATGAAGAAGTCTTAATTCCTCAAGAAATATCCGGGGGAGAAGTTCCAGAAGAAAAGACGCTGGTTGAATGGGCCAGACTAGGTGGTAGCTGTCCCCAAGAGGGTACCTGTTTACACAAACAGAGATAATATCTTACATCAAGGACTAGCCACAATCATATAAGGATTGAATCAGAGGTGGAGTACATGCATGTGATCTAAAGCTCTTCCGTTTCTAAATCAGCCTAATTGACTCGGAGCATCTGGAGGTCTGTCCAGCACCTGTTTGTGTAGGGTTGTGGAAGTTAGAGGAATCCCTGTATGGCATGAGTTTCTGGGACTGTCTCAACCATTGAGAATGGAGGAAGGAGCCAGAGGAAATAAAGAGAGGTAAACATGCTGGAGTCAGGAGTTGGAGCGAGAGAAGAAGCTCTGAGGACTCAGGAGTTCAGAGACGGACGGCCGGTGAAGTGGGTGGACACACGTGGCTCGATGGTTGACACGGGTCATGTCGTAACTGCTTTTACACTGCCATGCAAGGAAGAAATAAAGGAGTGTTGCGACTTGTCTCCTTTCATAAAGTCCTGTTAATAAGGGGGTCCTCCTAGCTTGCGCAAAGAAGTCGAAGTTCACGAAATACGGCGGTCGTTTTCGATTAAATTTTATTCACGCACTGGTCGATACATAGCGATGACAATCAGTAATCAGCATTACCATAACAACTTCACTGTAGGCACAATGCCATTGAGGACTCGATCACTCATTATGGAAGACTTTTCGCACTTGGGTATCTTCTTCTGGCTCTCACCTCTTCTGTAATGTGCGCTCTCTCGTCTCTCGTCGTGCCCTGCTTTATACCCTTCTACAGATTCCAGAATCTTCTAGAACCGAGTGCAACATACTCCACGATCTGGAAGCTTTTTAATGACGTCACGTGACACAGACAAGACAATTTTAGCCTGACCTACGTCACGTAACTAAGCAACGGCATGGGCGAGGGGACTAATGTGTGCAGCTCGACGACGCCATGACATTCCAGTACCTTTCAAAACCTTTGCAACAGGAGTTTAAAAAGAAAAATAATCTGGCCCGACTTGTCCCCTCCACATCTCATCAACGTTACAGCACCTTTTAGCTCCCGCTTGGCAGCACAACCACGCTCTACCACATGCTCAACAAACTTGCAACTCCCGCTTGGCAGCGCAACCACGCTCTACCACATGCTCAACAAACTTGCAACTCCCGCTTGGCAGAGCAACCACGCTCTACCACATGCTCAACAAACTTGTAACTCTCGTTTGACAGCGCAACCACGCTCTACCACATGCTCAACAAACTTGCAACTCCCGCTTGGCAGCGCAACCACGCTCTACCACATGCTCAACAAACTTGCAACTCCCGCTTGGCAGCGCAACCACGCTCTACCACATGCTCAACAAACTTGCAACTCCCGCTTGGCAGCGCAACCACGCTCTACCACATGCTCAACAAACTTGCAACTCCCGCTTGGCAGCGCAACCACGCTCTACCACATGCTCAACAAACTTGCAACAAACTGTTTCTTGACATCACCTTTATTGTCTAATGTTGCAGATAAAAAAAAAACAGATGGCACCTAAAGCTGTCGGAATTGTAGTGAAGACATCAGCAGATGGCCCCTTATGTTGACATGGGTGTCACATTCTAAACATAAATGATGTTAGAAATATCCTCATGCCCCAAAATTCAAACAAAATTAAGGAGTAGTATGATTTGGTTAAAAACACAAAATAAAACTTTCCCACACACCAAATTGAAGTTTGAATGTACTAAAAAGATCGACTTTCTAAAGCCAGCTTACTGAGTCACAAAGAAAATCTGTTTGAGGATAACTAAACGGTATGCTTATGTGGGCAGTGGGCAGGTCATTAAGACCTGTACGGGAAGAGAGACGTCCCCGCCCTCCACGAGTCTTCCACTGCCTTGCGGATAGGTTAGGGATAACCAAAGGCTAAGGTGTTAACACGGCACCAATGGGCGAAGGACCTCCTCGATGTAGGTTACCAGCCAGGGTGAACTTTCTCAAAGGAACAAACCCACGTGTTCGTGACCAAGGCGAGCCACCGAGGGGGAGGATATCGGCTGTGGTCAGGCATGGAGAGGGATGGGCTCCGCCATGCGTCACTTGCCCTAGACACACCACAAATGACAAGTACAACCATTCAACCCATACCGGATCAGCCGTCGCCCGGGTCACCAAGGGCCGCGCCTTCTGCTGCACATCAGGGCGGAGGTGAAAAGTGTGCGACTGGTGTGACGAACAACTCCGTGCCAGAAACATCACTATTGGCACCTGGAATATTAGAACACTGAGAGAGGCAGGAAAAGTAGAAGAACTTACACATGAAATGAACAGGTACCGCTGGAACATCCTTGGTCTCTGTGAAATGCGATGGAAGAACATTGGCGAGACATCAACTCAAGAAGGCCACAAACTCTACTTCAGTGGTCGAGATGATAAACACGAGCGGGGCGTTGGGTTTCTCATTCACAAGGACAACGTAAACTGCGTCATGTGATGCCGGCCAATCTCCAGCCGGCTGATCACTATCCGCCTAAGGGCAACCCCCTTCAACATCACCATCATACAGGCGTATGCTCCAACAACTGACTACAGTGACGAAGTCATAGAGGATTTCTACAAACAGCTGCAGGAAGTCATAGACCAGACTCCAAAGAAAGACATCCTTGTGGTGCAAGGCGACTGGAATGCCAAAGTAGGAGAAGATGCCTACAAGAACTGGAAAGGCACATGTGGACAACACTGCAACACGAAGTGCAACGAGAGGAGCTTGAGGCTCTTGGAATTTGCCAGTTACAATGACCTCATGCTGGCAAATACGTTTGGCTCGCACAAACCATCAAGAAGAGCCACATGGCACAGCCCCAGTGGAGAACACCATAGCCAAATAGACTACATCATGGTGAAAAAGCGCTTCCGCTCCAGTGTGAACGTAACCAAGACACAGAGCTTTCCAGGGGCCGACATTGGGAGCGATCACGAGCTTGTTCTAATGACCTTCAAGCTACACCTGAAGAAAGCCAACAAACTGGGCCCTACAAGAATCAAATTCGACCTCAAAAGACTGAAAGATCCAGAGGTAGCAGAAGCCTTCCAAGCAACGGTTGGAGGAAAATTTGCAGTGCTTACCATTCTAGGCGCTGTCGACACAGACATAGACACGTTGATTGACACCTTCAACACAGCGGTGACTGAAACGGCCAGTGAGATCCTTGGCAAACACCGCTCAGTCAAAAAGCCCTGGGTCACAGCCGATGTACTCAATCTTTGCGACAAACGGAGAGACCTGAAGAAGAAAAAGAACGACACAGAAGGCGCAAAGCAGTACAAAGCAGTCAACCAAGAAATCAAGAAAAGCATGAAAAAGGCCAAGGAGAACTGGATTGAAGAACATTGCCAGGACATTGATGATAGCCTAAAGAAGAACAACAGCAAAAAAGCCTACCAACTGGTGAAAGATCTGACCAGCACAAAGCAAGGGCGAACCACCACAATACAAGACAAAGACGCAAAGTGTCTGACGGAGGAACAAGACATCTTAAAGAGGTGGACAGAATACTGCTCAGAATTCTACAACTACAGAACCATGGGAGACCCAGAGGTACCGAATGTCCCTCCAGCAACCAACAACGACGACCACCCCATCCTTCGTGTAGAAGTGGAAGCAGCAATGAAATCGCTGAAGAAGGGGAAGTCAACAGGAATGGACAACATGCCAGGAGAGCTGGTACAGGCAGGGGGGGGGGGGGGGGAAGAGATGATCAGTGCATTACTGACCATCTGCAACGAGATCTGGCAGACAGAGGAGTGGCCCACACCGTGGGCGCAGTCCCTCATCATCACCCTCCCAAAGAAAGGCAACTTACAGCGATGCCAGAACTACAGAACTATCAGCCTCATCAGCCACCCGAGCAAAGTCATGCTGAAGATCTTACTGAACAGATTGAAGCCACAAGCAGAGGAGATCATCACTGAAGAACAGGGAGGCTTCAGACAAGGACGCAGTACAACGGAGCAGATCTTCAACCTCAGGATACTGTGCGAGACGTACCTACAACACCAACAGGACCTCTACCACGTCTTCGTGGACTTTAAGAAGGCTTTCGACAGGGTATGGCATGCAGCACTGTGGGCTACCATGAGGCTGTACAACATCAACGCCAACCTGATCAGAGTCATAGAACACCATTATGACAATGCCACAAGTGCCGTATACTTCAACAGCAGCATTAGGGACTGTTTCAGAACCACAGTCGGAGTGAGACAAGGCTGTTTGCTCTCTTCCACCCTCTTCAACATCTTCCTGGAAAGAATAATGACTGACGCCCTAAAAGACCACGAGGGGACAGTCAGCATTGGCGGCAGAACAATCACAAACTTACGTTTTGCTGACGACATAGATGGCCTGGCCGGAAGTGAAAAGGAGCTGGAGAACTTAGTGGAGAGCTTAGACACAACCTCCACAAATTTTGGCATGCAGATCAGTGCAGAGAAGATCAAACTGGTGACCAACAACACCAACGGCATCAGCACTGACATCAAGGTCTGTGGCGAGAAACTGGAAACCGTCAACAGCTTCAAATACCTGGGAGCAATTGTCACAGATGCAGGATCCAAACCTGAAATACTCGCCAGAATTGCTCAGACCACAGCAGCACTCACAAAACTCAAGACCATCTGGAAGGACAGGAACATAGCCCTCAGCTCAAAGATCAGACTGATGCGCGCCCTGGTCATATCCATATATTTGTATGCCTGTGAGTCATGGACACTAACAGCTGACTTGGAGAGAAGGATACAGGCCATGGAAATGAGATGCTTTCGACGACTCCTCGGCATCTCCTACAAGGACCGCATCACAAACGAGGAAGTCCGAAACAGAATCAGGCAAGTCATCGGGCCCCATGAAGAACTACTGACCGCTGTGAAAAGACGCAAACTAAAGTGGTATGGGCACGTCTCACGATCGTCAGGGCTTGCCAGGACTGAGCTACAAGGCACAGTAAAAGGAGGGAGGAGGAGAGGCAGACAAAGGAAAAGATGAGAGGACAATGTCTCAGAGTGAACAGGGATGAGGATCAGCGTAGCCTTGAGACAGTCCGAGAGGCGAGAGGAATGGAGAGAACTGGTTGTCAGATCATCTGTGGTGCCCCAACGGTCGTCCAGACTACGAGACAAGATGAGGAGCGTCTCACTCGCCCTCGACTAGCCATTCAGGGAGAATCTCGAGATTTGTGGCCAAACAAACGCGCCCCTTGGAAAATGTATACGTGACTTAGTGCGCTGACGAATTAACTCAGTGATTTCTCGAAAAATGTTATACCTACTTTAGCCTTGCTCCCACATGCACGGTCACAATTGTGTCTTAATCACAACAACCTAAGGAGGAGGACGACGAAGGAGGAGGGAGACGACGACGAAGGAGGAGGAATGACGACGACGAAGGAGGAGGAATGACGACGACGACGAAGGAGGAGGAAGACGACGACAAAGGAGGAGGAGGACGACGACGAGGACGAGCAGTAGGAAAACAACAAAAGCAGCAGCTACTACTACTGCCACATCAAAGTAGCTATATAGCACCGTTATTTTTCTTACCTCTCAGGTCGTTGATAATCCAAGGGCTTCTGCACTGCTCATTAAGAATACGGGCACCGTACTAGTACGTTAACATAGCCATTGCACCCACTGTTAAAGCGGTGAATGGATCAAACGCCTCCACATCATATCGGTCGACATAGGTGTTTAGAAGCAACAAAACCAAAACCACTTTTCTCATGAGCATTTTGGGAGTGTTGGTCGTGTGCCTGCATATTCGTGATTAATCTGCTGGTGAAGAGAGTAATTATAAAGGTATATGAGCTCCGTCGAGATCGAGACACACTCGGGAAGACAGAGTGAATTTTTCCTACTTCTAGGAAAACAACGGCGCGTCGCTTACAAAATCAGTGAAAGACACGACTGTTTTTGGAGCAGAAAGTGTATTTTTTTCTACAATGGTGACCTGCTGTGTGAAGAACTGCCACAATCAGCACGACAGAGAGAATGATCGACGTTTTTTATGTTGTACCGCGTGTAGCAACGCGAAAAGGCAAAGAAATGCTGGATCTCACAACTCAAAGGCGCCGTGAGTGGATCGCTCAACTGAACCTGAAGTCACTCACTTTTGACACTAAGGCAGATCGATATGTTTGTTCGGATCACTTTGAGAGATCATGGTGAGAATTTGTTATGTTTTGCGTTTTGTATCTTAACAAATACTAGAAAAGACGGAAAGAGAGTATGCAGGACAGATTACAAGGAAGAAAGAAAGGCCAAGATGTCGCAGAGACTAACAACAGTGTTTTGTTCTGTTACCTGATTTGACTTTTTGATACTACAAAACAGCAATATCAATTGCATCGATATTCAATGTTTGTTCAATCTGATTGGACCGGTACAAATCTGGGTCGACGTTTTGTGAATAGGCCTCGTTCGCAGCGACAACTTACAAGTGACCGTGAAATAGGACTGTGTACGATGAGATTATACCGTCCTATTTCACGGTCACTTGTAAGTTGTCACTTGTCCAGTAGCTTGGATGTGGGCACCCCTGAGCAGCTCCAGTAGCTTGGATATGGGCACCCCTGAGCAGCTCCAGTAGCTTGGATATGGGCACCCCTGAGCAGCTCCAGTAGCTTGGATATGGGCACCCCTGAGCAGCTCCAGTAGCTTGGATATGGGCACCCCTGAGCAGCTCCAGTAGCTTGGATATGGGCACCCCTGAGCAGCTCCAGTAGCTTGGATATGGGCACCCCTGAGCAGCTCCAGTAGCTTGGATATGGGCACCCCTGAGCAGCTCCAGTAGCTTGGATATGGGCACCCCTGAGCAGCTCCAGTAGCTTGGATATGGGCACCCCTGAGCAGCTCCAGTAGCTTGGATATGGGCACCCCTGAGCAGCTCCAGTAGCTTGGATATGGGCACCCCTGAGCAGCTCCAGTAGCTTGGATGTGGGCACCCCTGAGCAGCTCCAGTAGCTTGGATGTGGGCACCCCTGAGCAGCTCCAGTAGCTTGGATGTGGGCACCCCTGAGCAGCTCCAGTAGCTTGGATGTGGGCACCCCTGAGCAGCTCCAGTAGCTTGGATGTGGGCACCCCTGAGCAGCTCCAGTAGCTTGGATGTGGGCACCCCTGAGCAGCTCCAGTAGCTTGGATGTGGGCACCCCTGAGCAGCTTGTACCTCACAGTTCACAGTTTACAGTATTTTATTCCGCCAAGTGACATCATTATTAAACAAGAAGGGCAAAGCCCATACGACTCACATGCTTGACCTTGACCTTGACATTCAGTGACCTTCAAGGTCAAGGTCAAACAACTAAACCTAGCAATGACATCATACACTAAGAACTGCTTTACACATTTTTCCTACCAAAATACATGTGACCTTGACCCAAGGTCAAGGTCATCCTAGGTCATGCAACACAAAGCTGTCAATTCAAGACATAGGAAGTACAATGGTGCTTATTGGCACTTTCTACCATGAGATATGGTCACTTTTAGTGGTTCACTACCCCATTCTGGTCACATTTCATAAGGGTCAAAGTGACCTTGACCTTGATGATATGTGACCAAATGTGTCTCATGATGAAAGCATAACATGTGCCCCACACAATTTTTAAACTTGAAACAGTTATCTTTCATAGTTCAGGGTCAAGGTCACTTCAAAATATGTATACAATCCAACTTTGAAGAGCTCCTGTGACCTTGACCTTGATACAGTGATACACATTTGGACTTTAGTTCAAGTATTTTTGTAATTGTGGCTAATGTACCCTCCACCCCAATTTTTTTGAATTCATAACAGGACCAGACAGAGGCGGCACAGCCGCCAGTGTAAATTCATTATAATTTCCATAGGCGCCCAATTCATAACAGGACCAGACAGAAGCGGCACAGCAAGAGACACTATTATGTGCCAAAATAAACTAAACTCAATATAATTATTATGCAGGTGCCAATGATTTTGTTAAAATTCTAATTTTGCAAGCAGTAGGCACCAGACTGTATCATGTGTATGTCTATAAAATGTTTTTAGATGGTTGTGGAGTGTCAAAAGGTTCTCCATCATAAAATGCTTGTGTCAGAAATGTACCCCACAATGGTTTCTGCTAACAGTTACCAAGACTTGGAACCTGATGAGATCACAGATGACATAATGTATTTTTTATGATGTCACTACCTGTTTCGTGATGATGTCACATGTTTCCTATGATGTCACTTCCTGTCATGACATTGCCCAGATGATGAGATCACAGATGACATAATGTATTTTTTATGATGTCACTACCTGTTTCGTGATGATGTCACATGTTTCCTATGATGTCACTTCCTGTCATGACATTGCCCAGAAAGGACGCTATCATTGGTAAGTCTGTGAAATTTTTGTTTTCAATTCATTTTTGAAGGAGTTTTGTAAAATGTTTCCATTGAAAATTGTTCATAAGGATCCAGCTTTGCATGGGTGTAGAATTATAGCTTCTATGTTGTGCTTATTGCTAACACCAAATAGAAAACTGATTACCTTCACAGAATGCCATTGTTGCTGATTCAGTGATTGCAGTCTTACAAAGGCCAGAATTATAATTTGTCAATAAATGCTTATAAATGTTTGACTTTGTGTGATGTTTCAAGTTTAAAATTAGACGTGTTGTCTCAAAAGTAGACATGTTATTACAATTGCCTTTGATTTTTACAACATTTACTTTTTTGTTTGTTGCAGGACTGCTACAAATCAAGACTTTCCAGTGGATTTAGTCAGGTAGTGGTGGTTTGGTATCTCTGTTAGTGCTATTCTCTATTTGTAATTTCTTTGATAGTTTCCTCCCGCTCCCTTTGGCTTAGTTAATATAGTCTAGCGCAAAATGAGTTCCAAGTGTGCTACGTGTGAAAAAGTGTTCAAGAGTCAGACGACTCTAAACAATCATGTTTGTCCCTTTTGTGACAAATGTGAGAAGGTCTTTTCTAGCAGTCAGCGTCTGAAGTCTCACAAGTGTGCAGGCAGTGTAGTTGTGAGCGATGAGTGTGTTGTGCAGCGAGTTGAGGACAGTGTAGGTGATTGTGTCGTGCAGCGGGTTGAGCATCGTGTCCTACCTTTCCAGCCTGTTCGGGCTGAGTGGCAGCTGAGGCAGTGTCAGGAGTTCCGTCTGTCGTTTAAACAGTTTTTGGACTCAGGTGATCGCAAGGTGGCCGCTGGATCTCCCAAGGACATCATCGTTATTGGGGGTGACGGCAACTGTTTCTTTCGTTGCCTGAGTGTCTTTGTGACGGGTTCAGAGGAGTGTCATCTGCAGCTGAGAGGGGCAGTTTGTGATTTCATAGCGGAGTCCAGGTTCACCCAACCTTTGGAGCGGTTCTTTCGTCTGAGTAGTGCCAGGTCGTATTTGGTGCACAGCGGCATGCGGGGGAATGGCAGGTGGGCTACAGAGGTGGAAATTTTGGCGGCCGCCGCCATGCTGAAGACCAGGATCTGTGTGTACTCGGGCGTGGGTGGGAGGCAGGAGTGGCACCAACATGACCCAGCCGTCTTGGATCGGAAGGTTGTTTTGAATCCTGAGAGGTTGTTCATCAACAACCTCAACGACAATCACTTTGAGGTGGTGGTTGATGTGCACGCTCCTGCCATTGAAGGCGGTGCAGCGTGCCAGCGTCGGAGCTTCCAGCCGCTTCCATCTGAGTCTCTGTTGGCAGCAGAGTTTGCCAGGCAGATGAAGAGGTCCACTTCAGCATCTGGTAGGGGAGTGTCTTTCAAGTCTGCGCGATGGAAGGCAAGTGTCCAACATCGAGTGAATGAACTTCGCGCATCAGATGCGTTTAGAGAGAAGGAACGAGCAAAGAGGAATGAAAGTAGGAAAAGAAAAAGGTCACATCATTTGTTCAAAGAGGAGGAAAGGTCAAAGGAAACGCAAAGCAAGGCAAAGAGAAGGTCAGATCCTGGGTTCAAAGAAGAGGAAAGAGCAAAGGGAACGCAAAGCAAGGCAAAGAGAAGGTCAGATCCTGAGTTCAGAGAGAAGGAAAGGGCAAAAGGAAAAGAAGGGAAGGCACGAAAAAGATCATGGCCATCATTTAGAGAGAAGGAAAAAGTAAGAGAGGTGTTTTTGAAACGGGATAGGAGATCCGACGCCAGTTTTCGGGCGTACGAAGCTGAAAGACAACAGCAGCAGAAAGCCAAGAAAAGACGAAACAGCCAGTCTTACAGGCAGAAAGAGCTGTCCAGCACCAGGAAATACCGGAAGAGCAGACGCACTAGACACATGGAGGTAGACCCAGTGACTGTTGAGAGTGTGCAGAAAACTTTCCAGTCCTGCCTCCACCACGGACCAGTGTTTGTGTGTACTTGCTGTAACGACTTGTTCTACAAGCACTCGGTATCTATTGCTCCACCCGCAATTTATCTGCTTGCCAAGGGAGTTCCACCATCTCTGGTGCAGCAGGTATTGCGTGGTGTGAAGAGCTTCCAGGACACAGAGTGGATTTGCAACACATGCCTGAGGAACGTGAAGAAGAAGGTGTTGCCTGATCTGGCTGTTGCCAATGGCCTTGCCTTTCCTGTGATCCCTCCTGAGTTGCAAGGTTTAACAGCCCTGGAGGAACGGTGTGTTTCACCACGCATTCCTTTCATGCAGCTGCGTGAGTTGGGTCGTGACCGTCAATTTGGTATTCGAGGCAATGTGGTCAACGTGCCTGTGGATGTGTCTGCCACCGTGACGTCGCTTCCACGACGCTTTGAAGACACTGAAACAGTGGCGCTGAAACTGAACAGGCGCTTGCGTTATAAGACCTCGTACCAGTTTGAAAACGTGAGACCAAAACGAATCTATGCAGCTGCTCAGTGGCTGACAGACAACAGTGATCTGTACAAAGAGGAGGGCATCAAACTCGACCCCACATGGTACAGGCAAGAGTGGGCAGAGGAAGACTTTGTCCAGTTCAGGCTGGATCAGGCAGAACCCACCGAAGACGTTCCTGAGGTCCAGCCCCCAACAAACCAGGGCGACGCACCTGATGGTCAGCCCCCAATAAACCAGGGTGACGCACCTGATGGTCAGCCACCAATAAACCAGGGCGACGCACCTGATGGTCAGCCACCAATAAACCAGGGTGACGCACCTGATGGTCAGCCACCAACAAACCAGGGCGACGCACCTGATGGTCAGCCACCAACAAACCAGGGCGACGCACCTGTTGGTCAGTTACCAAAAGATCTTGCAGGGCTGCTTGGTGAATGGGCAGACGAGAACATCAAAAAAGATGCCGGCAACCAAGACAGTCTTCCTGACGATGATGTTGACAAGGACTGGGTGGAGATCAACGAGGAAGCAGAGGTAGGCGGTGGGTGTCGCGACACTCTGTTGCACCCCAACGACTTCACAGAGGACGGCCAGCGTGCACTCAAGATCGCACCTGGTGAAGGCAAGCACCCTCTGGCCCTTTTCCTGGACAAGGACTGTGAGGAGAAGTCCTTTCCCACCATCTTCTGTGGCGAGCGCCGCGTCGACAACAACACGCGAGCCAAGTCCATCACCTACAGCAAGATTTGCAAGCAGGAACTGCGAAATCAGGACAGGCGAGTGGCGCACTCCATTGCCAACATTTTTTTCAAACTAAAAAAACTACAAATGTTGCAAATCCGTGACCTTGCCACCACGGCCCTGAGAAAAGTGAAGGGAAAACAGCCAGGCTACACTGCTGGTCAGTTGTCGAAGGAGGGCGCCATGGAGAGCCTGTTGCGCCAGGATGAGGGTTACCGTGTGCTGAAAACGCTGCGGTCGTCACCTCCATATTGGCAGGCTAAACAAAAAGATCTGTTTGCCATGCTCAGGCAGTTGGGACGCACCGCCTTCTTTGCCACCTTTTCAGCAGCAGAAACACGTTGGCCTGACCTTCTGCGTGTGCTGTACCGGACAGAACATGGGACAGAGCCCAGTGATGACGACCTGCTCAACCTGACATGGCAGGAGAAGTCGAAGTTGATCCAGCAAGACCCTGTTACCTGCTCGCGTCACTTTGACTACCGCGTGCAGATCTTGTTTCGCAAGGTCATTCTCTGCGAACTTCAACCACTAGGACATGTCGTTGACTACTTCTATCGGGTGGAGTACCAGCAGAGAGGCTCGCCTCACATCCACTGTCTGCTGTGGGTTGAAAACACCCCAGAAGCAGACTCTGACGACGATGCAGATGTTGTGGCCTTCGTTGACAAATATCTGACATGTCAGAGGCACACTGAGGGTGAGCTGAAGGAGGTGTCCAGCCTGCACGAGCACAAGCACTCAAAGTCGTGCAAGAAAGGAGGCAAACACACGTGCCGCTTTGGCTTCCCTCTTGCTCCCATGCCACAGACCATGCTTCTTAGACCACTGAACGAGGATGATGAAAAGATGTACCCAGAGCGAAAGGTCTACCTAAAGAAGATCAAGGATGGCCTCAAAGACCTGCAGCCTGGAGAAGACATCTCGTTTGAAGAGTTTTTGGCCAGAATAGGTCTGACTGAGGAAGACTACATTGTTGGGCTGCGTGAAGATCTCAGCAGCAACAAAATCTTCCTGAAACGCAAGCCAGCAGAGAGCCGCATGAACACCCGGAACGACGCCCTCGCACAGATTTGGATGGCCAACACTGATGTCCAGTATGTGATGGACGAATACGCCTGTGGTGCCTACATCATCACCTACATCAGCAAGGGTGCTCGTGGCATGAGTGACCTGCTGCGTGATGCTTCTGAAGAGGCCAAGCGTGGCAACCGCAGCGTACAACAACAGGTCCGTCACATTGCCAACAAGTTCCTGAACCACTGCGAGGTGTCAGCGCAAGAGGCGGTGTACCTGCTGCTGCAGCTGCCCATGTGTAGAGCGACCAGGGACGTGATCTTCATCAACACGTCTCCACCGTGTGACCGAGTGTCTCTCCTGAAGAACGCCACCATGCTGGAAATGATGAACGAGGACGACACGGACATCACCTGCACCAGCCTGATAGATCGGTACGCAGACCGACCCAAGGAACTGGAGTGTGTGTGTCTGGCCGAGTTTGCCACCCTGTTTGAAGTCAAACGGGCCAGCCCCAGCACCAGGAGGAGCGCAAAGAAGACAGAGTTCCAACCTGAGGGAGAGTATGAGGAGGAAAACGTGGATGATGTTTGGGAGTACAGTGCAGTGTCAGGGGAGGCATACAAATTGAGCGATGGCAAGATCTTGTATCGCCGCACGAAGCCAAAAGTCTTCCGCTGTGTGAGATTTTCTTCAGAAGATGAGCCCGAAAAACACTACAGGGAGCGTCTGATGCTGTACCTGCCATGGCGTGATGAGGAGAAGGACATCATCGGTGACAGCGAAACATTTTATGACCAATACAAGAAGATGAAGGAGACAGTCGATGAGGTGGAGAGTCACTTTGACCCCAAAGGAGCGGCTGTTGAGGCGGCCATGGAGAGAGTTGAGAGAGAGGGAGAACAGGAGCAGGCGTGGGACGAAGTGGCGCGTGCAGCGCAGGACTTGGAGGGCCGGCAAGAGCAGTTCAACAAGGACAGCACTGACCCAGCCTTTTGCCCTCAGTCCGAACTGCACAAGAATTACGACATTGGCCAGGAGATGGGGATGCGGACCGCTGACTCTGACAACATCACAACAGAGTCACTGGTGAACCGCATTTCGGATGATGATTATGAACAGCTGGTCTGTTCACTAAACGCTAAACAGCAGCAGTTCTTTCTGCATGTCCTGCACTGGATCAAAACCAAGTGCAGCACCAAACCCTCCGACTCGGAGCCCTTTTACTGTTTCTTGTCTGGCGGAGCAGGAGTGGGAAAGAGCCAGTGCATTCGTGCCATCTACCACGCTCTAGTCCGACATCTCAGCTCTCGTCCAGGTGACAATCCTGACTCGGTGAGAGTGCTTCTGACTGCACCAACTGGGAAGGCTGCCTACAACATCAGAGGCGTGACATTGCACACCGCCTTTTGTATCCCAGCTAACCAGTCTCTGAAGGAGTACAAGAACCTTGACCCCAGCCGCCTGAACACCCTGCAGAAATCTCTGTCTGGTCTGTCAGTGCTGATTATTGACGAGATATCGATGGTTGGGGCTGCCATGTTCAACTTCGTCCACCAAAGACTGCAGCAGATCATGGGCACTGGTAACAAGAGGATTTTCGGTGGTGTCAGTGTGCTTGCTGTTGGTGACCTGTTCCAGCTGCAGCCAGTGATGGACAGCTGGGTGTTTCAGTCCTCTAACACTGTCTACGAAGGGTTGGCACTCAGACTCTGGCAGGAGTACTTCACCATGTTTGAGCTGACAGAGATCATGCGGCAGAAAGAGGATGGCCAGTTTGCGCAGTTGCTCAACAGGGTGCGAGAAGGCTGTCACACTGAGGAGGATGTGCGGGTCATCAAGTCACGAATCAGCAGACCACCTACCACTGACTCGGCTACGAATAATGGACAACAAAGCAGCAGCCCAGTTCTCCATCTGTTCTGTAGACGCAAGCTTGTGGAAGCCCACAACGCCAAGCAGCTGGAGTCCCTGCAGACAGCCGCCATCACCATCCATGCCACAGACACTGTGATGGGCGAGGTGAGTCTGCAGCTGAAGGAAGAGTTACTGCAGAAGGTGCGTGGTCTGGAAGTGACCCAGACACAGTCCTTGGCAACGGACCTGCTTCTCAAAGTGGACTCCAGAGTAATGCTGGTGCACAACGTGGACATTGCAGATGGCCTGACAAATGGTGCCCCCGGTACACTGCGACAGGTGGGACACAGAGGCGATGAAGACCCTAGCCATGTGTCCGTCATCTGGATTCAGTTTGATGAGCATTCTGTCGGTGAGAAGATCCGCCATGAAAACAGACAGCTCTTCTTCACCAACAAGATCAACAACCTATGGACTCCAGTCTTCAAAGCGGCCAAGCAGTTTGTGATTGGCAGGCACAAACACATCTCCATTTTGCGTCGCCAGTTCCCCGTTGCGGCCAGTGCAGCCATCACAATACACAAGTCCCAGGGATCCACGCTGGAGAAGGTAGCTGTTTCCTTCGAGGGCAGCACTGGGGCTCACTTAGTGTACGTTGCACTGAGCAGAGCTAAAACCCTCGATGGTCTCAGACTACTGGACTTTGATGCCAAGAAGATCAAGGTGTCTCCTGATGTCAAAACAGAGATTGAGAGGTTGCGACAGCAACCATTCAAGTTCTGTCTTCCTGATCTGCATCAGCTGGGCACTGGGTGTTTCACCGCAGCCTTCCACAACAGCAGGTCTCTCCATAAGCATGTCAACCATTTGCGGTGTGAGAGAAACCTTCTGCAGGCTGACGTGTTGTTCATCAGCGAGACTTGGCAGGACGACGAGCACAACCTTGACCACTACAGTGTGCCAGGCTTCTCCGTGCTTGCCACCAACCCAGCTCCATCCAAAGGCCACCGGCCCCATGCTGGCACCATGGTGTATGTGCGAGACGAGTTGCCTCCCATCAGCTGCACCAGCTCCAGTCGCCAGAATGGCATCGAGCTGACCGTTGTGGACGCCTCCAACAGCCTAACAGGACGGCCTGGTGGGCGTCTACTCTCCACCTCGCGTCAGCACCACCACCCTGTGTGCAGCTCTCAGTGCCGCTGTGCAAAACACCCTTCAAACACACCAGTATGTTGTGGTGGGGGGAGATCTGAACTGTGACGTGTCAGAGAAACTACCAGCGCCCCTGGCAAGTTTTTGCACAAGGTTCAGTTTGCAACAGGTGGTCAAGAAACCAACTAGTGACTATCTTTCCACCCTGGACTTGCTGCTTACCAACCTTCCACAAGAACAGTTCACATCAGGCGTGCTAGAGTCTTGGTACTCCGACCACAAACCTGTTTTCATGGTTGTGAAGAAGCTGCAGCTGTGAACCTCTTTTGACAAAACACCATGACTGTGATTGGAAGCACCCCCTGCTGTACGATAACAAGTTGTGCATAGTTCACAAAACCACCATTATTCATGTCAATATTCTCTCACTACAGCCCGCTCTGTCTGACAGCGTTTCCCTAATGGCAAACTCATGATCTGTTGCGATGTCATGAGGAGTGGTTCCATGGGGAATGCGTCAAGGTGTCTGAGAAATTGGCATTGAAAATAGACCATTATGCTTGTCCTGTCTGCCGGAAGACTAACATTGTGCGGGATTGAATCTTATCCGGACTACTGATCAGGCGTTATTTGAAGAGCTCCTGTGACCTTGACCTTGAAGCAAGGTCAACCGAACTGGTATCAATAGATAGGGCTTGCTTTGACCTATATACCACTTGTAGCTAAGGTCGCCATTCTCAATAACGTGGGAGAAAATTGGGAAAATGTGAAAAATGACTTTTTGAGACCACATTTATGGCTCCTGTGACCTTGACCTTGAAGCAAGGTCAAGTCACCATGTATGGTTTTAGAGGCCTTGTCATCATACACCATTATGCCACATTTGGTGTTGATATACTTCATAGTGTCCGAGAAAAATCCAACGTTTAAGTTTTTTATGCCCGGACGGACGGACGGACGGACGACACGGGTGAGTACATAGACTCACTTTTGCTTTGCATGTGAGTCAAAAAACGAGCACGAGGAAAACTAAGTGATGAAGGCTAAAAGAAACAAAACAAAAAGCCAAACACACACATCGCTTACACACCCTAACACGCCGTTTATGCAAAGAAATTACGGACATTTCCCTATGCACATCACTCACGCCACTCATGCAGCTGCACACAGACAAGAGATAAGACTGCACCCAAAACCAAAAAGAAGACCAACTCCCCCCCCCCCCCCCCCCCTCCCCCCCAATAGCAGTCCATATGTCCCAGAGGAAGCGCAAATGAGAAAGTGTCACTGTCACAGATGTGGAGAAGTGTGTGCGCACCGCCGTCAGGATCAGCTTCGGCAAAACTGCCTGGACAGCGTTGAGCTCCGTCACCGCCGTGGGGAAGAACGAATTCTGAAAACGGCACGTGCGCATTTTTGAGGGACCTGAAACGACGGTCAGAGGGAAGGAGCTGGAAGAGGGGACAAGCAGGGTGGGAGGGGTCCGCCACAATCTTACGGGACTTGCGCACTATGCGCTGGGCGTAGATAGAGGCTAGGGAGGGCAGATCACGGCCGATGATCCTGCCAGCAGCGCGCATGACACGCTCCAGCTTGTCTTTCTTCTGTTGGGTGGCACCTCCGAACCACACACAGATGGAGAAGGTGAGTACACTTTCCACCACAGCACGGTAGAACTGGAGCATGATCTCCGGTGACAGCCCAAACTTCTTGAGCTGCCTCAGAAAATACAGCCGCTGCTGGGCACGCCTATGGATGCCGTCAATGTTGTTGCCCCAACTGAGGTCGGAGGAGATGAGCTTAAAAGAGTCCACGATCTCGATGGCCTGGCCGCCGATCATCAGTGGATCGATAGGAGTCGGATTCTTCCTCAGGTCGACGATCATCTCCTGGGTCTTGGTGGAGTTCAGCTCAAGACTGTTCTCGTCACACCACGACACCAAGCAGTCAACTTCCTGGCGGTAGTGGGATACCTCATGCCCTGTCGCGTTATTACTCATTAAATTAGGAATGTGACAGTAAAAATAAAAGAAGAAATAGAACATGGAAAAACATTGTACAATATCTTTACTTCGTGTATACATTTACACACAGTATGGCAGATAGTAATATAAAATAGCAAACACACTAAGACACTAACAAGGGAATCAAAAATAATTTGCAAGACAATGGGGGAGGGGGTTATTATTGTTCACTGGGATCAACTCCCATTGCCACATAAAGATTCAAGTATGACAGCTGCCCAACTACTCAACAGTCATTTCAATTATCAGAAATAAGAATTTCCCACACACTAGACAAAAACATCAGCACCCGCACACATGAAATGGTACTATCATTTATTGTGGACAACATTGAGGTGTTCCCACTGACAATGGAAAACTGTCTTGGCTGAATGTGCAATGAATGAGAGAGACAGACAGACAGAGACAGAGAGAGAGAGAGAGAGAGAGGCAGAGAGACTGACTGACAGACAGGCACATACGCATGCAAGCAGGCAAACACACACAGACAGATAGAAGAGGAGGGTGAGGAAAAGAGAACCAACATATTTTTGACAGACAGACAGGTGTGAGTCAGTGAACTCTTGCAGGCAAATGTTAGTGCTGTTATGAATTCCCTGCAGTGAACTCTTGCAGGCAAATGTTTGTGCTGTTATGAATTCCCTGCGGTGAACTCTTGCAGGCAAATGTTAGTGCTGTTATGAATTCCCTGCGGTGAACACACCAGCAAATGAAAGGAGCCTGGATTACAACTTTCTCATCTGACTTCTCACATAATGCAAATGCATTAGGATAAACAAATAAAGAGATAAAAGTTAAGTAAAAGACATCACATGTAAGGGTTTTTCCCACCATGTTATCTGAAAAATATTTGGGTTTGGAATTATGCACTACAGCATAACACACATAAATAACTTTGGTAATAGACCAGTGTAGGTGCACATTTGCAAATCTCATTTGTGCTTTCTGAGATCAAAGCAAAAATTACATGGATCAGTTGAAGGTGTAGACGCCCTGGTACGTTTTGAGCATGCACCTTCGTTATCTTGACAAACAGATCCTGGGGAAAACAACTCTAATGATCTTGATTTTGGGGAGTAAGATAGTGTTGTCCCTAATCAATTTTTATATCTCTTTCTACCACGAACTAACTTGAAATGGCTTGGATGAGTTGTTGCTAATGACTTCCATCAGTGGTGGAAAAGGCATAGTTGCTTGATTCAACTCATTCTAGTCCACTAGAGACTTCGCCTGACGGCGAAAGTCTCTAGACAGTTCATAGCATGTGATGGAACTATTCCATCCGGAATATTCATAAAGAGGTCAAACGAGAGGCTTGTAGGATAGCACTCTGCTCCCTGACATATGCCGTTAAAGTTATTCTAAGACTATTTCGCACAAAAATTATAAATTACGCTTGTTGAGGCAATAAACAAGCGTTTATTTGATAATATAAAATGTTTGTGTTGAAATGGAAACAAGTTTTGGCATCTGAATGATTTCTGTAAAAAGTGGAAACAATTGTATCCAGAACTATTTTTGGCGCAACAATGTAATGCAAAGGGTCAAGTCTATTACACATTCATTGCGAACTGCGCCAGAGTCACTACTGACTCGGGTTCACAGAATGGATTCAACTCTCTCTTGTTTTACTGTTCAGCAGCTGCTCTGGCTTAACTGTTCCTTAAATGAACTGTTGAAGTTTCCAACGGGAGAAGTGCTTGATGGAATGGAGGTATATTTTGGGAGCCTGAAATTTCTGCCTTTTTAGCACTTCTGGGGTTAAGGGCTGATTCAGGCCAATCTTTGCTATTCAGTTACAACAACACATTTTGGCTTCTGACACTTGTTGATCCCAATCCTTGTGTGGATCATGCCCAGGAGGCTGCAATGATGCCCTTACCATCAGCTGGAACGTACACAGATTGCCAAAGATGTCTCTGGTTCTCCACCCTTCAAGAGCTCTATCATGGCAGCTTGTAGCAGCACTGATTGTCACTAGAAGGCATCAGAGTAGATATATTTTTTTCTACACAGCATGACAACACAAGAGTCTCAACAAGATGTCACTGTGGCTGAGAGGCTGGCACCTTGACTGGTATTCAAAGCGTTGAGAATCTGAGAGTTGCATCCTTGAGCAAGATGCCTCACTCACATTGCTTCTCCCCACCCAAGATTTTAAAACAGGGTATCTGTGAGGGCTGAGCTGGAAATTTATGGGGGAAAAAACCCACAACAACAACTGTGGCATATTCATCTGCAGCCTGGTTGTATACTCCCTGGGGAGTTGAGTTGGTGTTGCAGTGATTAAAAGAGATAGCCTGATGAATAGGAGTTACACGTGCGCAGTTTGAGCACCCATCTGTGGGAGTAAATTCACAATATAAAAAGGCCCTTTTTTCTCCTTTTACCAACTCTCCTAGCTTTGAACCCGAATCCCTTCACTTGCTCAGACAATATGCCAGCACTCTGCTGCTGGCACTCACAGTGGGCACTCGTGATTGTGTGGCATGCAAGTAAGAATTTATTTTTAAAAAGGTTTAAAATTAAACATATAAATGTACATGTTCATATGCATGCATGTGTTGTGAAGATTCTAGAAGGAACCGGAACATTGTAGCGCATTCGGTGTGTTTACATCAGCCTCTCCGCTAACCGTTGCCTGGTCACGTGTTGAGTTGGGTTAAATTTGTCTTGGCTGTGTCACGTGACGTCAGTCAATTTCCAGCTGGAGCATGAGAGTATATTGTACTAGATTCTCGAAGTATCTGGAACCTGTGTAAAGGATATATAAGTGGGACAAAGCGACAGAGAGAGAGAGACACACACACGCAAGGAGACACGACAGAGTTAAGGTGAGAGCTTAACTAGAGGATAGATAAGCAAGTACGAGTGAGTCCTCTGCGGCATTGCGCGTAGAGTGAAGTTGTTACAACGATACTGTTTACTGATTGTCACCGCTGTGTATCAACCAGTGCGTGAATAAAGTTCATTGAAAACGACCACCAGCAGTTGTGAACTTTGACTTCACGGCGAAAGCTAAGAGAACCCCCATACAACAGGATATTGCGAAGAGACGAGTGCAACACATGCATGCATGCACGCACACACACACACACACACTCACACACACACACACACACACACACAAAGACATAACCTACAACATTACTGGCAAGACAAATCTTATCCAATAATGTGGTTTTTACAAGCAACCATGATATCTCATTATTACAGTAAACAGACAACTAGTCCATGCTGGAGTCCTAACAAACATTAGAATTGAGAAACATAACGTATACTCTTATTTAAAAAAATGAGATTCATAATCTATGGAAACAAAGATTTAGGAGCACATTTTGAGCAAAATCATGACCTGTATATCAGGGGTTTCTAACCAAAAGATACAGATACTGTTGTGAAACATCTGTGTTTACTGGTGTCTTTTACAAGAATTTTTTCATGTCATGTCAATGAAGTTCAACCAGTAAAATCCATATGCTTCCTCATACTCCCCTTCATTGAATTGCCTATCTCTAGCAACATTAAGCATCCCTGTTCCTAGATATTATAACAATGAATTAATGAATGCATGACTGATTCACTGACTGACTGACTGAGTGGATGAGTAAATAAACCTATTAGCCAATGTAGGCAAAGTAAGGCCACACACTGACCATGAAAATCACTACAGTTTTTAGAATAAGATCAAGTTAAGTTTCGGTTTCCCTGGCCATCCAATTTAGCATTTTGGAGGAAGACACATAGGGTATGTTCCTTCCCCAAACTCTCAGGGTGCAAGTGACAAAGCTATGTTGTTCCAAATAAACATGCATAGTGCAGAAATATATTCCATACAAATAATGTACAATTAGATTGCTTTTCTTTCTAGACAGGATTCTGAAAAAGACAGATTCACCTCTTCCTTTCCTATTGACATCACTAATCACTATCAACTACATAAAGTCATAACTGACCATGCATGCTTAAAATATATCACTGCCCTGAATAACAACCCTTTTACCAAAAGAGCAAGATAACTTTTGCTGAGTTACTTATGTAGATAGTCAAAGAGAAAAAAAATAGACAACTTTTAACAGATAAGCCTTGGGGAAAACAAGCAAATCTTTACTTAAAAGTGCTTTTCTCCATTTCTACTCATAAAGAGAACAAAAAAAATGAATGTATTGTATTGCCTTTCCTATAAATGCTAACACTTTTCCCTCTGGAATTAACAATATTTCATCAACTGTAAAAACTACCAGTCCAATATCTTTTCCCATCAAAAGAGCTGTTATCTACTTCTCTCTACAAATCACTCATGAACATCACTCTTGTATCACCTATGCACAGTTTAGAATCTCAAATGCAATTGACTATATTCATCACATTGCATGCAAAATATAAATTTGTATAAAATTTAAATAAATATCGGAAGTGGACATGGCATTTGGTGACCAGTTATTTTTAGTGGAGAGGGTTCCATCTTCCAGGGAGACTGGAATGCAAGGTTGGTTTGACCCTGTCCTGATGCCCCCCAGTAGCCTCTCTGGCTGCTTAGGGCCACCCCTGGCTGAGCTACTGGAGCAGGTCCTGAAAGCCTGGCTGCTTGGGGCCGCCCCTGGCTGAGCTACTGGAGCAGGTCCTGAAAGCTCAGCAGCCAGGGGCTCCAGCCAATGAGGGGAACATCAAACAGCTCTTTCCTTATGTTACTCTCTAGAGTCTTCATTATTTATATGTCAAAGCATTTTCACATGTATCAGATTAAAAACAGGTGTTGCAGAATTTAGCAGACATTTTAAAAGGTCACGAGAAATTTGTTTCACCTCTTGCACTGTCTTCATATATTCTGGAATATGCCTCACAACAACCAACCTCAACCTCATGTGAAATACATGACAGTTAAAAATTGTACCATGCTGAACCTAATTTCTCAATGAAAAATACAACCATTTCAACGAAAGTTTATAACACAACAAAGCAACTCCTGGCACAACAAATCACCTAAGCCATATCAAATGAGCTTATCCCTATCACCAAGTTCATAAAAAAGATAGACACTTTCAAGTGAATTCTCAGAAGAAAAATCACAGCATAATCAACGTTCTTTAATGAAGTTGTAATGCACATTCCTTCATAAAATATTGCCAATTATTAGCTAGGCCACCCCCCACCCACCCACCCCAAAAAAAGAAAAAGAGTTGTGTTTACAATAATCTGACCAACCCTTTTTTTCTGCCAACCCAAAATTTTCTTTCAATTGTGGAAAAAAAGAAGAAATAATCAATGAATTGTGTGCTGTCCCATCTTTCCTGCCCTATGAGCACTCAAGGAATCCATTGTTGAAGTTATAGAAAAAAGAGTTTTCAGCGAAAGATGAATTGTGAATTATGTTAAATCTGACCTCTTCTTAAAAATTTGTTTTTCAAAGTTCAGGCTGACCTACCTACCCACTCCCCCTCCCCCCCCCCCCTTTTTTGTTGTTGCCATGTTACCATAACCACACAATTTTTGGGGGGAGGGGCTTGAAGCAATCTCTGCCCCATGCCATGCCATCTCTACTGCTTACTTGCATCCAGCAGTTACAGTCAATTTCCCTCATTTCTTCAGTCCTTGTTACCTGTGTGTGGCATACCATTTGCCACTACAACTCCTGTGAGTGTAACACATAGTCAACTTTCTCAGCAACACGCTTGCACCCACTGGTTGAAAAGGCCTTTTCCCCATCTGGCTGAAAGTGCAAGTTTTCCAAAACTTTGTCCACCAGAGTTCGAGGAACTGCACCTTTTTTAAAACGTCTTCTCTGCACAAGCACATCCTCAATGCACTGACGAACGTGAGTCCTGGCCAGAGGCAGGAATGGGATGTAGGCCGTCATCAAGTTGTTATGTATCAGGTCACTGTCCCACATACCCACTGAAAGCAATGGAAAATTGATGCCTCACACACCCAGTGAAAGCAATGGAATATTGATCCTCACACACTCAGTGAAAGCAATGGAGATCACATAAATGGATCACATACACACTGAAAGCAATGGAAAATTGATGCCTCACACACCCAATGAAAGCAATGGAATATTGATCCTCACACACCCAGTGAAAGCAATGGAATATTGATCCTCACACACTCAGTGAAAGCAATGGAGATCACATAAATGGATCACATACACACTGAAAGCAATGGAAAGTTGATGCCTCACACACCCAATGAAAGCAATGGAATATTGATCCTCACACACTCAGTGAAAGCAATGGAGATCACATAAATGGATCACATACACACTGAAAGCAATGGAAAGTTGATGCCTCACACACCCAATGAAAGCAATGGAATATTGATCCTCACACACTCAGTGAAAGCAATGGAGATCACATAAATGGATCACATACACACTGAAAGCAATGGAAAGTTGATGCCTCACACACCCAATGAAAGCAATGGAATATTGATCCTCACACACTCAGTGAAAGCAATGGAGATCACATAAATGGATCACATACACACTGAAAGCAATGGAAAGTTGATGCCTCACACACCCAATGAAAGCAATGGAATATTGATCCTCACATACACACTGAAAGCAATGGAAAATTGATCCTCACACACACACTGAAAGCAATGGAAAATTGATGCCTCACACACCCAATGAAAGCAATGGAATATTGATCCTCACATACACACTGAAAGCAATGGAAAATTGATCCTCACACACTCAGTGAAAGCAATGGAAAATTGATCCTCACACACCCAGTGAAAGCAATGGAAAATTGATCCTCACACACACACTGAAAGCAATGGAAAATTGATCCTCACACACCCAGTGAAAGCAATGGAAAATTGATCCTCACACACACACTGAAAGCAATGAAAAATTTATGCCTCACACACCCAATGAAAGCAATGAAAAATTTATGCCTCACACACCCAGTGAAAGCAATGGAAATCACATGAATGGATCACATACTCACAGAAAGCAGCAGAAAACATATGGATGCATCACATAACCACAGAGGGCAGTAGAAAATGCATGGATGCATCATATACACACATAAAGCAGCAGAAAACATATGGATGCATCACATACCTAAAGAAAGCAGCAGAAAACATATGAATGCATCAAATACACACATAAAGCAGCAGAAAACATATGGATGCATCACATACCCACAGAGGGCAGTAGGAAACATATGGATGCATCACATACACACAGAGGGCAGCAGAAAACATATGGATGCATCACATACACACATAAAGCAGCAGAAAACATATGGATGCATCACATACCCACAGAGGGCAGCAGAAAACGTATGGATGCATCACATACACACAGAGGGCAGCAGAAAACATATAAATGCATCAAATACACACATAAAGCAGCAGAAAACATATGGATGCATCACATACCCACAGAGGGCAGCAGAAAACGTATGGATGCATCACATACCCACAGAGGGCAGCAGAAAACATATAGATGCATCACAAACCCACAGAGGGCAGCAGAAAACATATGGATGCATCACATACCCAAAGAAAGCAGCAGAAAACATATGGATGCATCACATACCCACAGAGGGCAGCAGAAAACATATGGATGCATCACATACCCAAAGAAAGCAGCAGAAAACATATGGATGCATCACATACCCACAGAGGGCAGCAGAAAACATATGGATGCATCACATACCCACAGAGGGCAGCAGAAAACATATGGATGCATCACATACCCACAGAGGGCAGCAGAAAACATATGGATGCATCACATACCCACAGAGGGCAGCAGAAAAATAAGGATGTATCACATTCACACAGAAAGAAACAGAAAACACATAGATGTACCACAAACCCACAGAGGGCAACTTAAAACATATGGATGTATCACATACCCACATAAAGCAGCAGAAAACATATGGATGTATCACATACCCATAGAAAGCAACAGAAAACACATGGATGTATCACATACACACAGAGGGTAACATAAATCACATGGATGTATCACATACCCACATAAAGCAGCAGAAAACATATGGATGTATTACATACCCATAGAAAGCAGCAGAAAACTCATTGATGCATCATGAAAGCAAGTCCCTGACCAACTGCAATTCCTTTAAGGTCATGACTAAGTTTCTTTTACCAAAACAATATTTGTGTCTTCATTCATGTAAACAACTTGAAATACTGTATTCAAACCTCCAATCAATACTCTAATACTTACATTCTTTAAGTTTGTGAAGTATTTCTTGATAATTTATTAAGTCCCTGATTTCTGAAACACAAGGCAAACAAACCAACTCAAAGGTAAACTCAAACTCAAAGAGACCATTTTTTAATGTGTCAGGTTCAACTGAATGTAGACATTACAAAAGAACTGAACTACAGTGATTCAAACATTGCTGATCCTGATTCTGAAATGAATGTTCCTTTAATAAAGAAATTATACTCACTTTGCTCCTCAGTGTTCACTGCACTTTCAGCTATCATATATTCCACATCTTTGAGTTTGATGCTCTCCCGACTTTTGCCTTTCCTCCATTTTTCCATCGCGTACTTTGCTATGCTATCTCCTCCAGTGTTGCTGCAAGTAAATACAAACAGGAAGTTAACTCATCAAACAGAAATGCACCTGTAGAGACTGAAAGACAAACACATACCCACACACACATACACACACACACACCAGACACATGCATGCATGCATGCAGGCACATACACACACACATAGACGCACACACACATAGACACACATACACACACACACACACACACAGACGGATGGATGGATGGATTGATGGACGGACGTATGGATGGACAGATGAATGGACTGATGGATGGATGAATGGATGGACGAATGGATGGACAGATGGATGGACAGACACACATACACACACACACACACACTGGTAGGCATGCATGCATGCATGCACGCAGGCACGCAGGCACGCAGGCAGGCAAGGACATTGACAGACACACTGACAGACACACAGACAGACACACAGACAGACACAAAGACAGACACAAACAGTCCCAACTAGAAAGGAGTAAAACAGCAGTAAAGAAAAGATAATGGGATAAACACAGACTCAGAAACAGATATACTGACATGAAGGAACACACGGGCAAACAGATACACAGATGGACACACACACACACACACACACGCATGCACACACACACACACACATGCACACACACACATGCACACACAAACACACACATGCACACATGCACACACACACACACACACACACACACAGACACACACACACACACAGAGACACACACACACACACACACACACACACATATTTTTCATAAAATATGCCACCAACCCCAGGAACAAGAAGATGGCTCTCCTGTAGTCCACCCCATCCAAGATGTCATAGGGCTGCAAGTAGGGTCTGATTGTGTCAATCAGGCCTCCGGGTACTTTCTCCATCTCGTCAAATATGAAGAGAGACTGGGGACATTTCTCCACACTGGCCTCTATCCGTTTACGAATTTTATCCTGAAATAGGCACACACAAAAAAGAGATGATTAGAGAATGAATAAAAACTTGGGAGTCAATAATATTGGAATAATTGCATGTTCTGCTTCCGGTGGAAAAACAGTGACAGTGCCTTTTTTTCCTTCAAATTTGTAGTTGCTTGATAAAGTAAAATTAAAACTGTATGTGTTAACAAGAAGAAAAAGGCCATTCAACCTATTACATTTTGTTTTCAATAACTTTTCATGTCTTCTTATGACATTCAGTCATGGCTTATTTGAAATTCTTTAGGAATGATTTACAAATATTGCTAACTATGTTCTGTTTGTAAACACATTATATTGGCATTTTCTAAATAACAAAACTAAAAGAAAATAAATCAAATACCCACATAAAAATTAACAAGAAGGGCAAAGCCCATATACGACTCACATGTTTGACCTTGACCTTTACATGACCTTGACCTTCAGATGACCTTCAAAGTCAACCAACTAAACCTAGCAATGACATCATACACTAAGAACTGCTTTACACATTTTCCCTACAAAATACATGTGACCTTGACCCAAGGTCAAGGTCATCCAAGGTCATGCAACACAAAGCTGTTAATTCAAGACATAGGAAGCACAATGGTGCTTATTGGCACTTTCTACCATGAGATATGGTCACTTTTAGTGGTTCACTACCCCATTTTGGTCACATTTCATAAGGGTCAAAGTGACCTTGACCTTGATGATATGTGACCAAATGTGTCTCATGATGAAAGTATAACATGTTCGCCACATAATTATTAAGTTTGAAACAGTTATCTTCCATAGTTCAGGGGTCAGGGTCACTTCAAAATATGTATACAATCCAACTTTGAAGAGCTCCTGTGACCTTGACCTTGAAGCAAGGTCAACCAAACTGGTATCAAAAGATAGGGCTTACTTTGCCCTATATACCATACATAGGTCAGGTATCCAATCTCAAAAAGGTCAGAAGAAAATTGAGAAAATGTGAAAAATGGCTGATTTTTAACATTTACGGCCCCTGCGACCTTGACCTTGAAGCAAGGTCAAGTCACTGTGTATGTTTTTGTACGCCTTGTCATCCTACACCATCATACCAAATTGGGTGTTGATAGCCTTAATAATCTCCGAGAAAAATCCAACGTTCAAGTTTTTTACGGACGGCAGGACGCCCGGATGACCGGACGCCCGGATGACCGGACGCCCAGACGGACGACACGGGTGACGTAGTATGAAAGTATAACATGTGTACTATAATGTTATGAAGTTTGGAAGAGTTATCTTTCATAGTTCGGGGTCAAGGTCACTTCAAAATATGTATACAATCCAACTTTAAAGAGCTCCTGTGACCTTGACCTTGAAGCAAGGTCAAGTCACTATGTATGTTTTTGTACGCCTTGTCATCCTACACCATCATGCCAAATTGGGTGTTGATAGACTTAATAGTCTCCTAGAAAAATCCAACGTTAAAGTTTTTTTACGGACGACAGGACACCCGGCCGCCCGGCCACCCGGACGGCCGCCCGGATGGCTGCTCGGACGCCCAGACGGACGACACTGGTGACCTAGTATGAAAGTATAACATGTGTACTACAATGTTATGAAGTTTGGAAGAGTTATCTTCCATAGTTCAGGGTCAAGGTCACTTCAAAATAGGTATACAATTCAACTTTAAAGAGCTCCTGTGACCTTGACCTTGAAGCAAGGTCAATCAAACTGGTATCAAAAGATAGGAATTACTTTGCCCTATATACCATATATAGGTCAGGTATCCAATCTCAAAAACTTCAGAGAAAATTGGGAAAATGTGAAAAATGGCTGTTTTTTAGACAACATTTACGGCCCCTGCGACCTTGACCTTGAAGCAAGGTCAAGTCACTATGTATGTTTTTGTACGCCTTGTCATCCTACACCATCATGCCAAATTGGGTGTTGATAGACTTAATAGTCTCCAAGAAAAATCCAACGTTAAAGTTTTTTACAGACGCCCGGACGGACGGACGAAAAGGGTGAGTACATAGACTCACTTTTGCTTCGCATGTGAGTCAAAAATTAATATTATCTGAGTATATTTTCTGAATGCACTCATGCGCGAGCACACACAAACACACACACGCATGCACGCACACATGCACGGACACACACATACACACACACACATTACTCTTCTTATCCTAAAAATCTTATCAGTGATAATGTAATGTAATGCTGGAGGGCTTTAATGAAACCAAAGATTGTAGACGCAACATGAAAACTACCCTTAAAACGGTCTGACACAACACATTTCCTCAAACACATCAACAGCATGCTCATGTTACTGACATTACTCACATCAGGCCCATGAGTATTCCACACTCACAGCGTCAGTACCCACCTTGTACTCAGCTGCTCTGTGGGCATGGGGAAACTCCTTGGTAGCACTGAAGAGATGGACAAATTTACTCTTCAGTCCATTCTTGTACAGGTTCTCAGCTATGATCTTTGATACATAGTTCTTGCCAGTCCCCATCCAGCCATGGAAGGAGAGAGCCAGGGCCTTTTGTGGCTGCTCATGGGGATTGACGTGGGCCTTGATGTGGCTGTGGACAGAGGACAACACCAGGTGCTGCCCATACAACTTTGACGCCAGGTCATGCCGAAGTCCTGAAAGGTGAAAAGACAAAGGTCATGGTTTGACACAGTGCCATCTGGACCCCTACATGCATGTACAATTTTAGAGCTGCTGTACACTTAACCTCTTCCCTCCCTCACTGGGCCACTTGATCAATTCTTTGCTGACGTTTGACAACCAACACAGAAACAGGCAGATAGGATGCACACAGGCACCAGCAATACCTCCACTCCATGGAGAGCATACCAGCCTGATGCTGGCTGCTTGCTGGATCAGGGGCTGATTATGCTGTTCTGCCTTCACAGGTGCCCAGTTTTGCTCCTGAGTGAGGACAGGCAATGGCTGTTATATATCTATCCCAAGATGCAACTCTGGGACCTGTGCAGCTTCAAATACTGTACCTGCACGCTACAAGTGACAGTTGGCAAGCTTTCTTCCCACTGGTCAATGAGCTCAAAGGGGGAACAACTGAAGCAATATATCATTTGTGACATGCACGGTGGATGGATAGTGTTTTACGGCCTATCAGCCTTTGTAAGCTATGTAAGGCCATTCAGCACGAAAATCACTGGACCAGTTAAGAGTAAACGCAAATCAAGTCACGGTGTCCCTAGTTGTTCGCCTCTTACGAATCCTGTAGGGAGACACGATGGGTCAATTCTTACCCCGAACCCACAGGGGGTTGACATGCACGAGAAACAAGGATGAAGTATAAAAACAGTTTTCAACAAAATGCTGAGTAAAGTTATCATCATCATCATCATCATCATCATCATCATCATGCATACATTTTCCTTATATTTATGTTACTATAAACTAATAAAGAAACAAACTGCTTTTCTCTAAGAGCATGCTTTTGTCTGAAATATGCATGAATAACTAAATAACATTAGATTTATGGTTTAAATATTTCATTTTAGCTGAAATGATTATCTGTTTTCTGGATAAATATTCATCTAAACATCAATGAATACAAATCAAGTATCATCAACCACACACACACACACACACACACACACACACACACACACACACACACACACACACACACACACACACACACACACACACACACACACACACACACACACAAGAAACCAATACATCCAAATTTTGCATGGCTATAATCACATCCACCAAGAACATCCTGTATAATAACACTGCTGCATACTGTATTAATCCAAATACTGCATTAAGCCTTGTAGTAAGCACAATGTTTGGCAAGAAAATATTATGGTTATATAACATTGTCCAGTGAATATGATGGTTTCAGTGTATTGCAATTTCCGTTTTCTCCCAGAATCAATGTTAGTAGTTAACTACTTTTCTCCAAAATATTCTGATGTTCGTATTTGACTCGCCAAAGAAAAAAAACACTGCATAAAGCTGGTTAAAATTTGGGTAAACATTGCTAAATATTTAAAAAAGGCATTTCCTTTGTCAAAAAGCTCTGATTCGTTCTTGGACTTCTCTGTCTCCCAGCTTTTAATATTTCTTTTGCAAAATGCTTTAGAAGTAAATTGTGGTCTCTAGGTAAATAAGAGTGTAACAACAGTCTTCTTGTAGAGAAAAGTATTGACTGCCAGAGAGTGTCCATGTGCTTGTATGTGTATACGCATCTCTTTATTCATACCTGCTTGCTTGCAAGCATGTGTGTATTTCATAAGCTTAAACACGTATGTGTGTTGTGTGTGTGTGTGTGTGTGTGTGTGTGTGTGTGTGAGTGTGTGTGTGTGTGTGTGTGTGTGTGAGAGTGTGTGTGTGTGTGTGTGTGTGCGTGTGTGTGTGTGCGTGTGTGTGTGTGTATGAGAGAGAGAGAGAGAGGGGGGGGGGGAGAGAGAGAGAGAGAGAGAGAGAGAGAGAGAGAGAGAGAGAGAGAGAGAGAGAGAGAAAGAGAAAGAAAGAAAGAAAGAGAGGGAGAGAGGGAGGGAGGGAGGGAGGGAGGGAGGGAGGGAGGGAGGGAGGGAGGGAGGGAGGGAGGGAGAGAGGGAGGGAGGGAGGGAGGGAGGGAGGGAGGGAGGGAGGGAGAGCATATGGGTGTGTATGTGTATTGTGTAAATGTGAGTGAGTGTGTGTGTGTGTGTGTGTGTGTGTGTGTGTGTGTGTGTGTGTGTGTGTGTGTGTGTGTGTGTGTATGTGTGTAAAGGTAAAGGTGTGGTTTTTTATAGCGACTTACACCCTTTGTCTGGGTCTCAAACCGCTTACACTTTACCCCCTGATCACTGGGCATCTTTATCAATCCTCACTGGTACCTCACAACAAACATAGTGACAGACATTTAAGACGCACACAGTCAGGTACCAGCACTGTTTACTTGACATTCTTCACACACACACACACACACACACACACACACACACACACACACACACACACACACATACACACACACACACAAAACACAAAACACAGAAGAGTACAAGTACAAACGGTCGACATACATCATGGAAGATTTTAACAAGTGCACGGATAGCAAAATAAAATATATGCTATAAAATGAAAGCAAGGAATACAAGTCAGTGACCACACATGTACATCCTACGGCCATGTGTGTACCTACTATTGATCTAGGTGATTGAGCATTGCAGTACAATGAAAATGAAACCAGATTAATCAAACCCGAGGAGACGGCTTAAATATACTAGACGTGAAAAGCAGGCTAAGAACAGCAAAATGACTTACCAGTGACATTGTTGATGATCCACGAAGGCCCACAACATTCGCTGAATTGACATACCACCATATCGCGTGCAACTTTGAACATACTATTGATATATGATAATGATGGGAGACTCAGTCCTTCGACATTTGACAGACAAAACAACAGTAAGACAACGGTTGAGAATTTTGTACATGACATGTTGATCATGTGATAAAATATCATATACGTTAACTGCACTTGAAGACAGTCCAAATATATAGATTTAAAAAATACACACACACACTTGTGTACGTTCTAGCAGGTTGCAAAGGTGTACATGGCAGCGCAAGTAAATTCAAGGGACATAACTCTCAGAATCTTTAACTGCATGCTAATCCCCCTGTGGAAAAACGTGATTTGTGCCAAGCTGGGGCAAAAGAAACAAAAGAAATGTTGTTATAGCTTGATGGGATCTGGAGAGGACCAAGTCGGGACAGCTGATTATTCCCAACTCCTTTGTTCATTCTTACACGACAGCGCACAAGCGCACATGACACAATAAATTAAGCTTTCGGACTCTCAACTTCTCCGAACTTGTTCTCTCTCTCGGCATGTTTGGCTGCCGTAAATGGCGCCTTGGCGGGGTGTTCAAAAACAGTCACACACGCAATCATCTCACCCGGCATGTTTGGCTGCCGTATATGGCGGGGGTGTTCAAAAACAGTCACACACGCAATCATCTCACCCACTTTAGTGATCCTGGGAGTGTTTAGCCCAGGTACGCAACAACAACAACAACAACAACAATTAACTCGACATGTTTTTCCCTCTTCTTTCCTCTGGCTCCACCCCTCCGTTCTCAACGGCTGAGACAGTCCCAGAGATCAGGCCAATCATGGGTTCCTATATAACTTCTACATCCCGACACAAACAGATGCTCTGATCGAACCATTATAGCTGCTACTTAATTTATAAATGACGGTAATGAAAATCCGCCTCAAATGCCTCCACAAAATTATGAAGGACTGCATGTAGTCTACGTGAGACGTATCAGATGTAGCTATTTCTGATATCTTAATTGAGAAGAATGGAAACAACATATTCGAAAGGCTTATAGTGAAACAAGCACAACTTCGAATCGCTGATTGATCGAGACTTAATTAAGTGTGTAGTTAATCAAAACTTTAAAATTCTGAGTCATTCATTGAATTAAGTATCAGGGTTGAGGAACCCCGGCTGTGATCGCCACAAAGAGCTGCACGAGAACGCCATTCTACATGACCCAGACAGCGCGAAAGACAGAATGAAATTAACAACAATTAACACACACCACTCCCACCCCCACTCATGGAGAGAGAGAGAGAGAGAGAGAGAGAGAGAGAGAGAGAGAGAGAGAGAGAGAGAGAGAGAGAGAGAGAGAGAGAGAGAGAG
>JAWQFJ010017101.1:147500-165000 GCA_034096865.1 Theodoxus fluviatilis | reverse complement strand
GTCCATCAGCAACCGTGCCAGTCGCCTGGAAACGGTGCTCTAGACGGTAGATAGTCGAGAGGTGAACATTGAATAGGTTTGCGACTCTTCTGTGAGGAACACCAGCCTCCAAATGGCCAAGCGCTCGGTTGCGTTCTTCTGCGCTAAGTCTTGGCAGCGCTGCTGAGGACTGATGAAAAGGAAAGAGAAAATTTTCAGGCCTGCTTTTTATTGAGGTACACCCCCTTAACACTGCTACAGCAAGCAAATTTTGCTGTGCAACTTGCTTGTGCCTCCCATGAGGCGATCACCATTCCGCATTTGACCGTCCTTTGCCACTGTAAACAGAACGCTGTGCACTAAATGTGCATGTTGTGCGGTAGTTAAGAGTGCAAATGCATAGGCACTGTACGCAAAATATCTCAAAATTGTATTTAAAATATTAAAAATACACACTAACTTTTTCGTGTTTCTTATGTCCATGAGTATGCAAGAAGTGAGTACAACATGGAGGGAGAATCAATGGGACTAGTTGTAGAGAATGCAAGATAATCCCTTACATATCTGAAAAGGACATTGGTACCAGGTTCTGATAATGAGTGGAGGTGAATGTTACAAGAAAGCAGTCCACATTCTTTCTAGTAACTTACAGACTGTATAAAACTGTTTAAGTGCAAGAGAAAATCTTTATAGAGGTGTTTGGATACAGTTCTGATTGGGAGTTAGTGACCTGTTTGTTCACAAACAGAGATACGGATACCAGTCACCACCACCACCACTGCTTTGTAGTTATTAAGAGAAATAAAAAATTATAGTTACTGTAACCCGACCAACCCTCCTTTTTTTCTGTTGACCCTAAACTTTTTTAGATTGTGCAGAAGAAAGAAAGAAAGAAATGGATGGTCCAAACTGCATGCTGTCCCATCTTCTCCACTCTATGATGACTTGGGAATACTATATTAATTTTTTTTTAAGCATGTTACATTAATAGAGAAATGTTGATTCATGTTCAATCTGGCCTCTGCAGAAACTAAAACATTTGGCTGATACCGACTGTTGATGGACTTGAGGGTTATATTTATTGATGCAGCATGGTCTGATGCTTTCTGATTTGGATCAGTCTGTAAAATGTTCTTGCAGTAAAGTGATATGATCAGTGAGAGTAGTTCACTAATTGTTGATATAGTACATGTATATTGATCCAAGAAACATAAACTGTGAATGTGAAAGCATATTGACATTCATATATTACTGTGTCTGTAAGTCATGATATTCACTCATCTGAAATGTTGCAAAGACAGATAGATCTATCCAATGATGATGTTATTTACTTGTAGAATTACTGGTAAGCAAGCACTAAACTGCAAAGCTACCATGTTAAGCTGATGTTACAGTTGTATTTAAACAGGGCACAGTCTTAAGCTTGTCACTTATTTAGATGCAATCCATCTGAGCCATATGGTGTATTAAGAATGGATAGACATCAGCAATCATGAACATTTCATTGAATATCGGGTTCTAATTAGAAACTGTTGCCATAGTAATCTCTAGGTTGTAGGCTTCTGTGGACTTTAAATCTGAGTTATTACTGTGACTGCCAATTATCTTATGTCGTGAAATTCTGCATATTGCATAGGATCAGTCAGAAGTGTTCATAAACAGGTATTTAAGACTTCATCCATGAGATTGTATGTTGGTGGTTAGTAAATGGAAACTGATTTACAATGAATCATTTATGATTATGTAAAAAAAACTTCAACTTGTTCTGTTTTTATGAAAGTTGATAAGAAGGGCCTTTGCATGTTTGTATGTTTCTTTAATCAATTATTTTGTTTTTAGTTATCAAATACAGTTCAGAAACCTATGCTTATAAAAATGTAGAGGTAAAAATAAGTAGGTTAGGAAGAAACTACAGCATCTGAAATGACTCTACTCTCTTGTCTGGTACAAGTTTTCTGTCTCTCTTTCAGCAGGCAGCGATGGACTTCCTCATACGTGTCATAGACAACAGCACCTCTACTTTGGCCCCCAACACCACAGTCCTGACCAGCTCTGCAAACTTTACCACCTTCACAATGCTGCCTTCCAGCACCACAATGCTGCCTTCCACCACCACAACGCTGCCTCCCACCACCACAGCCCCACCAGTAGAGCGGTTCCCCGAGTACATAGGCTTCATCTGTGTGATCATAGCTGTCTTGATGTATGGCAGCAACACAGTCCCTGTGAAGAAATTTAAAACAGGAGATGGTGAGTTGATGTTTTTAAAGTTTTTCCTGTCTATACTACTCAACAAGAGTATTTTAGAGCATGTGTGTGTGTTTGTATGTGTGTGTGTGTGTGTGTGTGAGTGTGTGTGTGTATGTGTGTGTGTGTGTTCATGTGTGTACATGTATGAGTGTGCAAAAGTTAAACTAAACATTTTGGTAGCTACAGTCATCAGATGCATTTATCAGACTACAGTGAAAATATGCACACTGACTTATTTCACAATCAAGGGTTGCACTTAGGTGGCTTTTTCCCTCCTCCACTCTGGGTTGTAGTGCCTTTACCTTCCCAGCAAACTCACATGCCCATGCACACACACACACACACACACACACACACACACACACACACACACACACACACACACACACACACACACACACACACACACACACACTAACACACTAACACACTAACACACACACACACACATTATGCCATGACAAATATTTTTGATTAAGAATAGCACCTATCATTTATCATCGCCTAAGATCTTAGACCATGTGAAAATCATCATAATGAAATGAATTATGTCCCAAAACACATGTAGGCTTCTTTAATTCCCCTGGTCTCCCTTACAGGTGTGTTTTTCCAATGGGTGGTGTGCTGCACCATCTTCACTTCTGGGCTGATCATGCAGATGGTGCGGCACTCCCAGTTCTACACCTTGGCCATGCTTGGAGGGGTTATCTGGGCCACTGGTGGGTACCTGCAATGTATCATCGTCTTTATCATCATCATCATAATCATCTTCATCTTCATCATCTTTATCATCATCATCATCATCATCATCATCATCATCATCATCATCATCATCATCATCATCATCATCATCATCATCGTCATCATAATCATCTTCATCTTCATCATCTTTATCATCATCATCATCATCATCAGCATCATCATCATCATGATGTTCCCCTTGTGGGTTGGGGATGAGAATAGAGCTACTGTGTCTCCCTGTGAGATTCGTAGGAGGCTTAATGACTTTTGCTCACTCTGAATAGTTTCGTTGATTCATTGATTAATTGTCTTATATAGCCTGCAAAGGCTGATAGGCCATAAACTCCATCCATTCCATTCATCATTATCATCTTTATCATCATCTTCATCATCATCTTCATCTTCATCTTCATCATCATCATCATCATCTTCATCATCATCATCATCATCATCATCATCATCATCATCATCATCATCATCATCATCATCATCATCATCTTCTTCTTCTTCCAAAAAAGAGAAAGAAAACAAAAAACAAGATGACTTTCTGTCTTTGTACTTCTTAGAATATTTCGATGCCTTTCGGCAACTTCTTCAGCAAAGAATAAAATAGCGTCAAGATGACATATAAAAAGAATTAGGTGTGCTATGACGTAAGACATTCTTATAGTCTTGGATGTCCTGGCTGGCCAATTACCACGATAGTCCACAAAAATGAGCACATATAAGTCCAAGAACTCTGGAGAAAAAAACAGCATATCACACACACACACGTGTGCATACACACACACGCAAATACACACACCCACACCTACACACACACACGCACACACACAAACACACACACACACACATACACACGCATACACACACACACACACACACACACACACACACACACACCTCCACACACACAGTACACACATCCAGACCATCGGATCACCCCCGAAAGCCGATTTATATATAAGCGTATCCTCTGAACATCCAAACCGCCAATCACTCAACTACTCTTTGGTGTTTAGACCAAGAGGATAAGTGGTACGCAGTTTAGTCATCCAAAAACCCTCCCTCGTCAGTCTACAAGGATGATCCGATGGCACACAATACACCTGCTCGATCAGCATGACTCTCATGTTCGCCATAGTGTGACCCGGCAAGTTGAAGTGCCTGGTCACGAGAGTCCCCTTGTTGGTTCTGATGTCTTGGTAGTTCTTCTTCTTCTTCTTCTTCTTCTTCTTCTTCTTCATCATCATCATCATCATCATCATCATCATCATCATGTGTTTTTTTCTTTGTCATCTTCATCTTTAGTGTCTAATGCACCCCAGTATAATTATTAGAAACGTATTGTGGGTACTTTCACTGCAGATCAGTACTGGAGCAGTGCCCTGTATGTAGCAAGCATCAGTGGTGTCCACACCAGTATTGCTCCCTTGGTGTGCTTTCTTCAGCAGACCTGGCTGCTTGCCATTCTGCGATTGCCATGAACTCTTGAATGAACACAGCTCCTCCCCAGCTACCTCTCTATGCACTACGCTGTGGAGAAGAAAAGCAAACCAGGTCTATTAGACTTCTTGCACAGTGATGACTCTCACCCTAGATGTTTCTCTAGTTGGCATGGATTCAATTGACTGTGACAACCCTGTCGTTCCAGGTGTTTGGTTGATCATGGAAGCAGGAAATAAGAACCATGACTGATTTGTACATGTTGGATGACTGCAAGTTTTGCTGCAAATCTGTGGATTGTGTGTGTCAACAAACTTCTCAGGATAGAAACAGTGAACTCATATGGTGCACTCTCTTTTCACAGGGAACATGTGTGTGGTGCCCATTGTCAGGACTGTTGGAATCTCCATGGGTCTGTGTATATGGGGCATGGTCAATCTCTTGGCTGGATGGGCCAGTGAGAGGTAGATTTCTCCTCCTGATGCTTCTCTTTCTCTGCATCTGCTCCTCCTGCAGTTGCTTCTTTCTTCCCTTTCCTTAAACTGTTCTTCCCTCCCTTCCTCCCTCCCTCCCTCCCTCCCTCCCTCCCTCCCTCCCTCCCCTCCCTCCCTCCTCCCTCCCTCCCTCCCTCCCTCCCTCCCTCCCTCCCTCCCTCCCTCCCTCCCTCCCTTCCTCCCTCCCTCCCTCCCTCCCTCCCTCCCTCCCTCCCTCCCCCCTCCCTCCCTCCCTCCCTCCCTCCCTCCCTCCCTCCCTCCCTCCCTCTCTCTCTCTCTCTCTCTCTCTCTCTCTCTCTCTCTCTCTCTCTCTCTCAAAATAGTATTTAGGGACGCTTATATATGATTCAGGATGGGAATTACCGATTTATATAGCCATAAACACATATATACGGGAAGTAATAACTTAAAGCTTTGTCCATTGGGCAGAGAACAAGAGGAAACGGAGGTACATTTTTACTTCATTGTCCTGCCTTGCAGGACTTGAGAGAGCGTTTGATATTTGATTGAATAGATGTGAATAGAAATGACTCCTTAGAACTTATCTTGTCCAGTAAAGAAATGAAAACTATAAAAGCATTTACTTATACAGAGTGTTCAAGCCCAGACTAGAAGCTCTGGAATCCGCAGAGCATGACAGTTTCTACGTTAATTAATTGTTTCTCTAGAGTAATTGAAATGTAAGCACATTGTACACTTGAAATGGGCCGGTGACCTTTTCAATAAACTCGTTCATTTGTTCGTTCTCTCTCTCTCTCTCTCTCTCTCTCTCTCTTTCTCTCTCTCTCTTTTTCTCTCATTCCTTCTTCCTCCTCTCCTCGTGCCTCTCTCCATCCTATTTCTCCTTTTTCCATACCTTCCCATGATGCTGCTGTCAATTTACTTGCAGTTGCAAGGATATTCTTACTTTCTAGTGCAAACCTGGCAAGTGAAATATTCGGAATAATATATTGTGTCACCATATTAAAGCCCTACTGATCTGTACATGAGTAGTAATATAAGCATTGATTAGCCTTTGAGGAAAAGACTGCTGATGTTTCTTTTAGTAATCTAAATTTGATTCTGGACTATTGTAAGTAGCACAACAGCAGCATGACAAATAAACTTATAAAGCCACTAAACTTGTCTGAGTGCATGCCTGGCACATATTATCACAAAGACGAGATTGTTTTGATAGTGTGGAAAGAAATGTTAGACAATGATTCTTTGGAAAGCAATTGCATAAGCTTTCATATGTTGATGGAAAGGGGGAGGGTCTCATGATGGTGTTGGTTGCTGCAGGTTTGGCTGGTTTGGACTGGAAATAACGCCTCTTGGCAAACCAGCACTTAATTATGCTGGAGTTGCCCTTGCCAGCGCAAGGTGAGTAGGTACTGTGCTTTTGTGATAGAGGAATTCATTGTGCTGTTTGCTTATGTTTATTTGTTAGATAAGGAGTGAATGGGATTCAAGTCATCTCCAGAATTTGGTGTTTGACTTCTGATCTTTTTTGTCTTGATGAAGGTGTAGATCTTGCTCACCATGAAAATTACAAGGCCTTTTTATTTTGTTTTGTAATGGTTTCAATATTCCATCTTAGGTATATGCTTGATAATCATGATGATATACTTTGATGTAAAGAATTGCTTTTTTTTGTTAAAGGTAACATTTTGTAGAGACTTTCTTGTAATCTATATGTTGTTTGCAGCTAGAAACCAAATAGGAATAACCAGCTTAATGAGTTCAGCCATTGTTCTCACATGAACATGAGTGAAGAAAAAAAAACTCCACCACACACACATGCACATGCACATGCGCACACACACGTGCACACACATGCGCACACACTCATGCATGGGCACACATACACACACACACACACACTTGCATGCACACATGCATACATACATGCAAAAACATGCACACATGCACACACACACACACACACACACATGCACACACTAAGTGTTTAGGCGAAGCTAATAATACCTCTTTGGAACAGTTAGCAAAGGCCTACTCTTCCTTCACACTCTTAGCTGAAACAGCAGTTGATGACCATACACAGTTTATTGCATTCATAATACATTGAGGGAGACTGCCGTAGAATGCTGGCAGTAGTTCATCTCTGATTCTCAAGATCTAAGTCCTGGAAAGTATCCTTTAGGCAGCACCTTTTCACATGGCACCATGAGGAAGTCCTAGCAGTGTGTGTTCTTGCTGACAGACTCCAGGTCAAAAACGCTGTCTTTGACAACGGGCTCCATATGGGTGAACTATGATAACACTATTTGTTAAAGATGTTGGTTTTATATAGTGATGCATTACCTGTATCTGGGTCGCAAACCACTTCACACTTTTCTCCCTGATCACTGAGCAGTTTGATCAATCCCTCACTGGCACCGTACAATAAACACAGTAACAGACAGACAGGATGACAAAGTCAGGTACCACAACACAGTAACAGACAGACAGGATGACAAAGTCAGGTACCACAACACAGTAACAGACAGACAGGATGACAAAGTCAGGTACCACAACACAGTAACAGACAGATAGGATGACAAAGTCAGGTACCACAACACAGTCTAGATGAAATTCTTAGGCTAGCCTAAATTTGCAAAGACCAAGGCAAAATCACAGAAGCATTTTATTAATACTTTGTCTTGATTCATGTAGTTTTAGGCTGGCCTAAGAATTGAGTTTAGGTGTAATCCTGTTGTCTTGGTTCATGCACATGAACTTGGGAGCGCATACTACTTGTTGCAAGTACTCCCTATGAAGGGCTGTAGCTCACATCCATCGGTACCTTTACAAATAATTGTATTTAAAATAATAATAATTATTTTAAAAGAATGTATTTGTTATCAGCAATAATGTTCTATTTTTCCTTCATATTCCACCCCTGGCTATCATGTTGAGTGTGTTAACATTTGGAGGCCCTGATATAGGTGCCAAGTCATTGTTTAAAACAAATCTCTTTTCCTCTACTCCTAAGTGCTATGCAGAGAAGAGTGTCAAATACATTATGAAATGCAGTGCAGTAGAACGCATTTTGATATAAATTGTTACTGAAGAGGTTACTTTAAAAAAAAGAAGTGGAATGAAGCATTAAGAAGTAAAATTTATGGAAAGCAGCTTGTTCAATCTATTGAAAAAAGACAGAGAAGCTGTTTTGGAAGAGGAATATTTAGGATAGATCAATGTCTTGGATATGACTGCTGTCTTAGTTATGTCCTAGAACTAACAGGGCAATGAATAAGATATTTCACTTTGATGAATAACAGTGCATTTAATGTAGGTTCATTTTTGCAGCAAGGGAAGCAGTATGGTACACTGAATAGAGGGATGACTTCATGCAGCAAGGGAAGCAGTATGGTACACTGAATAGAGGGATGACTTCATGCAGCAAGGGAAGCAGTATGGTACACTGAATAGTGGGATGACTTCATGCAGCAAGGGAAGCAGTATGGTACACTGGATAGAAGAATGACTTCATGAAGCAAGGGAAGCAGTATGGTACACTGAATAGAGGGATGACTTCATGCAGCAAGGGAAGCAGTATGGTATACTGGATAGAGGGATGACTTCATGTAGCAAGGGAAGCAGTATGGTACACTGAATAGAGGGATGACTTCATGCAGCAAGGGAAGCAGTATGGTACACTGAATAGAGGGATGACTTCATGCAGCAAGGGAAGCAGTATGGTACACTGGATAGAGGGATGACTTCATGCAGCAAGGGAAGCAGTATGGTACACTGGATAGAAGAATGACTTCATGCAGCAAGGGAAGCAGTATGGTACACTGGATAGAGGGATGACTTCATGCAGCAAGGGAAGCAGTATGGTACACTGGATAGAAGAATGACTTCATGCAGCAAGGGAAGCAGTATGGTACACTGGATAGAGGGATGACTTCATGCAGCAAGGGAAGCAGTATGGTACACTGGATAGAGGGATGACTTCATGCAGCAAGGGAAGCAGTATGGTACACTGAATAGAGGGATGACTTCATGCAGCAAGGGAAGCAGTATGGTACACTGAATAGAGGGATGACTTCATGCAGCAAGGGCAGCAGTATGGTACACTGAATAGAGGGATGACTTCATGCAGCAAGGGAAGCAGTATGGTACACTGAATAGAGGGATGACTTCATGTCATGCTGCATGTTGCAGTGCTGTCATCTATGCCTTCATCAAGCCTGAGACAAGCATACCGACAATGGAAATCACAGTCACCCCCGACAATGAAGCCAGGGAACCTCTACTCAATGCAGTGAGTCTGGTTTAAAAAAAGAAGAAGTAGAAAGCAAGCCTAAACCCCCCCCCCCCCCGTATTTCACTGTTTCAACATGTTTGATACATGGCTCTTCAGTTCTAGTCCATGTTAAATATGTTACTTTTGAGGGGTGCATGAAACTCATAAGTATCAGATTTATGATGTTGCTAGAAGCTGCTGTATTCTGTATATATACAAAAGTAGTTGCAGAACTTCATGGACTTAAAAGTTTTTATTTAATGCCTGGTGGATTTCAGGAAGACAACTAGTCTGTATTGGTACTAAGTAAAGACCCAAATCCTAACACCTCTATGAGTGCTGTCTGCACTAAGAGCATGTTTACGGGGACTCGCTTCCATCTTTTGATGCTTGATGCCATAGTGATTATACAAATTCACCCTTGAGCCACTTGCTTGATTCACTGTTGATTTTTCCAACCCAGTAGTAAATTTAGGTCCTTGTTGAGGATGGTAATTTTTTTAAATATATAAAGGCCTGGCTACTAGGAGGAGAACATCTGAAAATTTTTATGTATGTTTCAAGGGTGACTCTATGTACGCTTATAGTTCCTGAAAGCATTAAATGTCACTACAGACAGGAAGAAAGTGCTTGGAAAGGGAACTAGCTGGTGGAGGGTGACAACACTGTTGACTGAAATGGTGAGGAGAAGCAATGCCTGACCAAATTTGGAGTAGCATGCTGGACAGGCACTGTGAATTCTCTGCAGTTGCCACCCCTGTGGTAGACTGGAGTTCCTGTTTATTGTATCACCTGAGAGGTCATGGGGTCATTTCCCTCCTGGGCGCCTGACAATTTTTTCTGTATAATTTCTTTAGTTTTGACACTGTTTTTTGGAACAGCAGGCACTGCTTTGGATCCACTGCTGTAAGTCCAGGACACTGTGGACATTGCCTCCTCAGGTGCATGCTTTCATCCAGAGCATTCTGTGTGATTTCCCTTTCTAGCAGTCTGCACGTGGCCGTGTAGTGAGCACCAATCGACCCTACTACTCAGAGGAACCGGAACTGATCTTCAGTCGCAGCCAGGTAAGGTGCCTGAAGACCAAACATCGGTACTTTCTTTCTTAAAAATATAAATAATTCAGAAAGGGAAATACAATAGCTGGGAAATACATACCTAGAGCTATAAGTCTTTGGTACAAATACTGCACATCAAGCAGTTTGCACACAAGCAACAAGGTCACATTGGTGCACTTGCTCCACACATCATATACTTATTTCATTATTGAAAAATGTATTTGGTCTCACAAAAGGAACAAAACTATGGTGGGTTATAGCATGATAATTACAGTGTAAAGGGGCTGAATTCAGTTTTCTCTTACACCTACTGGAACAGCCTGCCGTTACAAAATCATCAGCTTTAAGTTGTGTCGTTTTGTAATCTGATAGCTTCTACTTAGGAAATTAATGCTGGTGAAAGAAAGTTCACAAAATGTATTTCGTTTTTGTGGACTTTGTATTCATTTCTCTGTATAGAGGCTGATATTACTAGTAAATCATTTGTAGTTGAATTTTTTACATTTCATTTGTTGCAAAGGTGGGATGTAAGGTTGTCACATTTTGAATTTTGTCTCTTTTCAGGACAATCCCCATCTTTCCTTCTTTGACAGATTGTCAGATCTAAAGAAGAGACTGCTGTAAGCAAGATTATAAGTCGTTAATCCTTATTTCTTTTCATATCAGACTTCTGGTGTGTACTTGCTACTGAATGTCTTTGTGGGTCAGTAGACATGTGTAAGAATGTATGGAATACATGTAGTGATGCAATGTGAAAATGCAAGCATGTTTGGATGCCGGCCTGTGCATATGTGTGTGCTTTCATATTTCCATGCATTTGGATGTGTGTTTGTTAAACATACATGTACATGCATGAGTGTGTCTGAATATATCTGGGTATGTGTGTGTTTGGTGCTTGTGTGTTTGCGTTGCATGTGTTCTGTCTTCTCACCCATTCTCTCTTCATCCCTCCTTTCTTCTAACCCTTCATCCTTGCTTGTTCCATGAATCTATAATTTTGCAGAGCCTTAATTGTTTCTAGTTAATGTTGTATTTCAAAAAAAGATTATTGTGGCTTTTATGCCTGGGTTTTGCCATTACTCTTCATACTTGTAGTGGGTACATATAATGCATAGTTGATAATCTTATGGCATTCTGAATCAGGATGCGCATTTGCCATGGTGTGGTGTGCATGTAGGGTAGTAGTGGAAAGGCAATGGGGGGATGTGACTGGTGGAATGGATGTGGTAAGAATGGAAGACAGAATGAAGAAGCTGTTTAGAAATTGATTTGTTGCTTTCCTCTGTTTGTCAGTAAGTGTTCAGAGTGTCATGTGACAGCTGTCAGCTGGTGGTCTCTTGGAAAGAAGATGGGTTAAAAAATATTTTTTGTACTTGTTAGAAAATGACACGCTCTTTGGATATTACAGCACATCCTTTGAAGGGTTTTATATATATATATCTGTCCATACAAGTTTGTTGTTGGGGCTGTTTGTCTCTTTTCCCCCTTTTCTTTTTCTTATCGTTTTCACTGAAATAAGCTAAATAGCAGAATAAGATAATTTTATTATGATTGTCATTGTATGTTGTGTCATTTCAGAGGCATTGGTCTGTCTGTGATATCTGGAGTTATGTATGGATTCAACTTTGCACCACCCATCTATGTCATGGAGCACTACGAGGGAGCCAGCAAGAATAGTGAGTAGAAGCAACTTAATGTTTATGTCTGTGATTGTGCAGTGGTGTTCACATAGGTGGTCAACTGATACACGTACTCTTTCATTTGTACAATGCATCGGGCATTTTCTGAATGCCTCCAACTAAACCAAGAATGCAAACAACTGGAACATGATGACTACCTGTATATAAAGTATTTTCCTTTTCCCATCAGTGTGTCCGAGGATTTTAAACACATTTAGAATGACATATTTCTGATTGCTTTGTTGTTGGCATTGCCCACCAGGAGGAAATTTTGTTGTTGATACTTTTGACTTCATTGTTTTGTAATAATGGTAGGAGAAGTAGTAGTGCTGGTATTGGTAGTAATATATGCAGCAGTAGTAGTAGCAGCAACAGCAGTGGTAGTAGCAGCAACAGCAGTAGTAGTGGTGATGGTAATAGTAGTAGTGCAGTAGAAGTGGTTAAGGAGTAGTTGTAGTTACGGGTGCAGCAGCAGTAGCATTAACACCACAGCAGCTGTACTAGTAGTTGTAGTTGTAGCTGCAGTACTAGTATTGAATAGTTGTTACAGTAACTGGCGCTGTCTTCCTCAGCCCTGGACTACATCTTTGCCCACTACTGTGGCATCTTCCTGGCCAGCACCTTCTACTTCCTGGTCTACTGTATGGTGAAGAAGAATGAGCCCAAGGTCTACCCCAAGGCCATTCTGCCGGGCATGGTGTACGGTGCCATGTGGAGCATCGGCACTGGCTGCTGGTTTGTGGCCAACGCCTCACTCTCCGAGTCCGTCTCCTTTCCCATCATCTGCTCTGGTCCTGGTCTGTTTGCATCCATCGTCTATGGCATCTTTGTCTTCAAGGAGATCAGGGTGAGTTGTGAAACCATTGCATGTAAAGGATAAGGCAGTGGTTTGATATAGGGTCTTATTCCTTTAGAAGCAAGCACAGCATTCACACACACTCTCCTCCCCCTCCCCCCCCCCTCCCCCCCTCCCCCTGAATGGTGGGTTACTTTCATGTGTAATCTTATATGATCTCATCTTTCCAAGCACAACATACATATGGCTCAAATAGTACGAGTAGCAGTGCTGTCATTAAATTTTGGCACACAAGTTTAGAGTTAACTCCCTTTGCATAGCCAGCAGCTACCTTTTTCACATTATTTTTAGCTGAAGTTTTCTCCTCTGCACACCCCCACCCCCCTCCTCCAGCCTCCAATCCACACACTTTTGCCCACATGCACACAACACACACACACACACACACATGAACGCACCTACCTACCTGCCCATGCATACACAACACGCACACATTTATGTACACACACACACACACACACCTTTATATCACCAGGCCACTCATTTACTTTTGTCCTGGCCCCTGGTGACAAGAAAGAAATGCATGGGATGCACATAGTCAGAAATATTTGGAGGGGTTTATCCCTTTGCTGACTCATGGCTGCATCTGGGGTTAATCACACTTTTGTGGCACCTTTGATGCCTTCATATGGGTTAATCACACTTTAAGGGCACTTTCGATGCCTTCATAGGTCACTAGTTTTACCCCTAGGTGTTGGATGTTGAGTTTGAATACAGCACATGTATGAAGATGTGCTGATATGGGAATGAGAAGGGCACTGAAGGGAAAGTAACATTCTGTGCCTTACCTCTTGTCAGATGTCTAGAAAACAGGCTGACTGTCCGCAGGCTGAATGAAAGGAAGATCATTTGAAAATGCACTCTCACAAATACCTTGATATTCTACTTAAAAAATCAGTAGTCTGTGAGGCAATTATCCTTTTGTTGTTGCGGTCAGCAAAGAAGAAACAGCACGTGTTGTATAGGATTTACACAAAGAGCCACAAAATCTTTACTGAAAACTACTGTCCTGGGTGTTGTTAAAAACTTGGGTCTAATCACTTTAATGAAGATGAGAATCTGATATATAAATACCACTCTGCCAGTGATAAAGGCAGACTGGCTGAATTAAGTTTACTCAAGGAGCAGACAGATTTATAGCTTGACATAATTTCTCACCATTTCTCAGATCTTTTATTATGGCAGGATAGAAATGATTGATAATGAATTCTACAGTTTATTTTGCTCCTTAGTATCTGGATGTGAATTATTATCTTATTCTTAACAGCATTTTATTCTCTAGGTTCTTGCCACAGTTACTGTTGTTACTTTTTTCGTCATTAATCCCTTTCTCTTACTTCTCTAGTTCTTCCTGTTGCCTTTAACTTTTCATCTTCAAATGATTATTTGCATAATTATTATCAGAACCATCATAATGATTGTAATCATCATGATTGCTGTGTTTTCACACAGTGATTACCAAGCATGACCTTTTATTTTGCAGGGAAAGAGAAACATCCTTATTTTGATGCTGGCATTGGCCTTCACAGTTTCCGGCAGTACCCTAGCTGGCTTCTCCCTAGAAGGGGCGAACAACTCCACCTCCACTTAGGAAGCCTGTATTACCTCCCCTGGTTTGCCTAGAACTATGACATTTGGATGGCATTATTATGTGTGAACAATGAAACTAACTTTTTTTCTCAGAGGGTAGATCTGTCTTTTGTGACTTCTTTTGATTGCCATTGACTTTTACTTGAAGTTCTTTCCATATTGAAATGATAAAATTCAAGTTGTTCTAACCTAATACCATTGGAGGACTTTGAAATTTCACATATGTAAGAATTGTTTTTACACAATGACATACATTTTAGTGTTCATATGTTTTTACTGCTGTATGGTCATTTAATAAGGTGTGTTTAGGCACTGCATAGTAAGTTGAGAGGAAGATCTGTTCTGTTAGATACTGTCAAAAGCAGTTTTGTGATGGCATTGTGAATGTTTGGACACTTCTGCCATAAGCACTTTTGTATAATCTAGACTTGCTTTGTGACAGTAGTTTAATACATGTTAAAAGTTTCTATAGGTCTGCATACTTCTCACGAAATGGTTTAATTGTCCTCTCTTTAACGTAGCTGACCCAGTGAAATTAATTCATTGTCCCAACCACTTTAGGGTGCCATCCATCATTAAGACTTGCTTTTCTTGTGGTCATGTATACATTGTGTGTCTGCCTCAGTGGAGGTCCGCTTCTGTTTAGGTATTTACTGTGGTCATGTATACATTGTGTGTCTGCCTCAGTGGAGGTCCGCTTCTGTTTAGGTATTTACTGCTTTTTAGTTCCCTTTTGTAGGACCCTAGGTGGCGTCCATTGCATTAAACTAATTGCTGAACACCCTTCTAATATTCAGATACACTGATCAGAAATAACTGTATTATAATTTGTAAAAAGACTTGGGACATGATCTCCACGTTATGTTCATTTCAATTTGCAGTCACACAGGTGTGCATAGATATTAACAAAAATCTTAAAGATTGTTACATGAGTTGCTCACTTTTGTTCCCAAGTTAATTGGATTTTGTGACAAATCAAGACGACCACACCTCCGACTCAGAAAATGAACATTATTTGTTCTTTCTTAATCATAACGTTGTGTGGAAGATGGATCATGGGGTGTAGTTCGAAAGTGAAAATCAGGTACACCCATGTATGTGAATTTAACATTTTCATGCCTAGGGATGCATCCTTATGTTACTATTTTGTATTTACTGCTTCAGTATTACAAATGATACATCTGTGTTGAATTTTGTGATGCTGCTGATGACAAGCCAACTTTTCACCACTCTTCACTGCTGCACCCTTTCTTTTTCATCCTTGTTGTCTCTGATATCTTCATTTCTAACCCCACCGTTGTGTACATTTTGGGGGAGCCAGGGCATTCAGATTTTTTAGCAAAACCAGTATTGCTAACTTAGAAAATGAAAGCTTTACTGTAGAAATCTGTTTCATTTTAACATTTCATGCTGCTGAAGCTATCTCAGTTTTTAGTGTGAATTTCTGCTTCGTTTTCCTTTCACATTTTCCCATGTGCCCATGTTGTGTGCCTAGTGGAAAGGAGAACAGAAGTTTTGACTTGTGGAACAGAGGTACAGCAAGTGATAATTGCAAATGACAGCATGCTCCGCACAACAGGAAATGAATAAATGTGTAATGGGAACATTTAAAGTTTTGGAAGGTGGGACTTGCTTGACGAGGCAGAAATGTTAGAGGAGCATGTGCGCGCTTGTGTGTGTGTGTGTGTGTGTGTGTGTGTGTGTGTGTGTGTGTGTGCGTGTGCGTGTGTGTGTGTTCTATTGATCTCACTTGAAGTTTACTGCAAGAGAGTGGTTGATGCATTGTTCCTATAGAAAAAGAAACCCACTGCATAAAATATGGCCACTTTAAATGTAGTGTTTTTTTTCTACTCCAAGCTTTAGATGTGGGTTTTTTTCTGTGTGCTTCTGAAAGCTCTACCTTGCACTCATATAAGGATATTTCACAGTTTAACTTTTGTATGTGCAGGTGTCTTTTTGTACTCGGCATGCAATAATACTATCAGTATACTGTATATTTCATTTTTCAAATGTGAATCATTTTATATTCTCCCATCAAACAATTAGGGCATTGTAGCACAAAACTGACAGTTGTTTCTTCTAAACATTACACCTGAATTTGCCTTTTGATTGATACGGGGCAGTTTGCATAGTGTTTGTGAATGAAACCTGTACGTTGTTCAGTCCCAAATATGAGGGCTGTCAGTGCAATGCAGACAATCATGAACACTTGGAGTTTTGCATTACTGTTTGTACTTACTTACAACATCAAATATATGTGATTCTTTGTGCTGGTATAAATATGAAATTGTATTCAGTATTCTGTTCTTTGAAAAATGAGAGCAACTTCTCTGGTTTTGTGCTCAGTTTGTCAACAATTTAGAGTGGGCACATTGTGTTTTGCTTGTGTTTTTGTTTGTATGGCTATTCTTGCTCATTCATGTTTCATGCTGACTTTATAACTGCAGTTGTAGAGTGTTTCACTCATCATTTTCTAGATCTGTAAAGGTTTTTCTATGAAATCTCCATATTCTGCTCTGCGAATGCCATTAATATTAATGTTATTATTACAACAGGTTACTTTTCCTCCTACCATGGGCTAAGTCTTGAAACTTACCCTTGACATCTTGTTGGCAGAGTCTTGCATGTGCTTTGTGTGAATCATAGAAACGAGACTGAACAAAGGGTTGCTAGAGGATGAGGAATATGAAATCAGGGAATGTGCAGTACACATGTGCTCAGGGTGCTAGATGCTTCATGGTGCACTGGTACATGTACCTGCATGTAGGGGTGGGACAGGTGGGAGGGCATACTGCTGAACAAACACGTACCTGCACAATGCATGTCAAATCATGTGAAGTATTGCACTGATTAGAAAAATGGCTGAACTTGCATAATCTTGTTGGTGTCAGACGAGATACTAATGAAGAAATAAATCTGCAGTGAGGAATCTCTGCCACCTTCTCCTTGCATAGATGATAAAAAAGCATTGTCTTTTACCCCACTATTTGGTTCACGTGAATATCAGTTGATGTTTTTGTTAAACTGTGTCATCAGTTGACCATCAGAGTTTATGATGTCAGTCAGTCTTATGTGCTACTTCGATGATGGGCCCAAGCGCGGTTGGCCAGTACAATCTGGGAGGTGCACACCCTGGGACTGTGGGCACTGGAAGCGTGCTGCGGTAGGGGTGA
>JAWQFJ010017101.1:137500-142500 GCA_034096865.1 Theodoxus fluviatilis | reverse complement strand
GATGCCGGTTTTATGAGGAGCACAACAGTGTCAAGTAATTGGTACTGCGGATTCCCTGGCGGTGCACATGCATACAGTCAAGGACTTCGTCGCGTGACTCAGATGAATGGCACAGCGATAGAACTACTCGTGACGTGACCTCCCAACCTGCATTGAGTCGGCCCGATTCAATAGGCGATTTCAGATTGTTGTATTGACATAAGGTAAAATGAATTCCCTTTGGTATAGTATTACATTTTCGAAGATTTGTCCCGTGTTTTATGTTTTATGCCTGCTTGTGTACATGTGTACTCAAAACGGGCATATTGGAGAAGCCAGCAAAATTGTTAGAGAACGTGCATTTTATTGGCTTCTAGCTCAAATATATCCCCTCGATGGCCAATGAAAATACGTGCTGAGTATAGATAACACTTTCGCCGACAGGCGAAGTCTCTAGTGAACTAGAATACTTTCGCCGGTAGGTGAAGTCTCTAGTGAACTAGAATATAGTTTACCATGACACTAAACACTACACGGATTTTTTGTTCCAAGTAAGGTAAAAATGGAGATTATGGTGAGGTGGGATGTTACGCAGTTTGACTCATTTCTTTTTCTTTGCAAAAGTACTGTTTTCCGTAGGCCGTCAAAAACTCATCATTCGTCGGTGGACTAGAATCCTGACACTCCCAAAGTATATGGAGTGACTGTTTAGCTTTCTGAATGGAGTAAAATATCAACATTGCTTAGGTGACCCAATCGATACAAGCCAGTTTCACAGACTATGGATATGCAATCCAAAGCAATAGAAAAGCAAATCAAAAAAGTTTTCGGTATTGTTTTGAAGTGCTCGCAGTGATCATACAGGAGTCGGAATCAAAATTGGACGAAAGAACAGACACCTCTTGTTTTGGAAACGGAATTATTGCAAGAACTGACTGATAATGGACAAAGCGTATGATTACAGCCATCACATAAAAAAAACCCGGAATTGCCTTTTGGATTGCATTGAATTGCTTCGGACTGCATATCTATAGTCCTGGGAAATCAGCCCATAAAGTTTCTCGATTTCACTGAAGTATGAGGGATGAGGTGAGGTGGTGGGTGGCGTATGGGGGGTGGGCGTGGGAGTAGTTACCTTTGCTCCTTGGATTATCAGCTTGAGGGATGAGGTGAGGTGGTGGGTGGCGTATGTGGGGTGGGCGTGGGAGTAGTTACCTTTGCTCCTTGGATTATCAGCTTGCAGTATGAGGGATGAGGTGAGGTGGTGGGTGGCGTATGTGGGGTGGGCGTGGGAGTAGTTACCTTTGCTCCTTGGATTATCAGCTTGAGGGATGAGGTGAGGTGGTGGGTGGCGTATGGGGGGTGGGCGTGGGAGTAGTTACCTTTGCTCCTTGGATTATCAGCTTGAGGGATGAGGTGAGGGATTGGTGGTGGAAGTATGCGGGGTGGTGCGATGGGAGGTAGTTACCTGTTAGGCTCCAATATGGTGATTAAAATCAGCATTGGCAAAGTATGAGGCGATGAGGTGGGGTGGTGGGTGGGCGTATGGGGGGTGGTGCCGTGGGAGTAGTTATAGTCCATTTGCTCCTTGGGATGTATCAGCTTGCAGTATGATGGGGATGAGGTGAGGTGGTGGGTGGCGTATGGGGGGTGGGCGTGGGAGTAGTTACCTTTGCTCCTTGGATTATCAGCTTGCAGACTTCGCTGACAGAAACGTAACATATGTGTAAAATTTGCTGGCGAGAAGACTAAAGGACGGATGAAGAGACAGGCAGGCGAGCAAATCGACAAAAAGACGAATGGACATTTAATCGGGCAAACGGACGCAAGGGGTGGCCTACTCTTTATGCTGATCAATGCTGTATCGTAGATTGATCTCGAAACGAACTTTACTTTTCCATGATTATCTAAATCGAAATAATGCAAAGCAATGACTACTCAGTGTGATGCCATGCAGCTTCACCAACGCAGCGTTGGAAACATGATCAGCTTCTGTCATCTGACCATAGGACTGTTGTAATCTGAAGATTGATGAAAGCACATTGACTTCTTTGAAATTTAAACTGCTTCACCATTGAAACCAGTCCTAAATGGGCGAGGAGCCGAGTTGATACAAATCAAATTTAATAAGTGTAATGCCCGTTCTTAACTGACAAATAAATATTGGCTAATATTCACCAAGTCTTGGCAAATTACTTATTGGCAAACATTCGGCAACTACCGCGCCAAGTCTTGGCAAATCTTTAGCTTCTTAATATCTTGACAAAACCAAGCTAAGACCTCGCAAACAAAGGACATTTGCAATATGGAATCTATCGGCACCATGCCCATACCATAAGTGTGTAATGACTTTAAATGTAAACGAAGTGACATTCCCACCACCCCCCCCCCCCCCCCCCGTCCCCCCGCCATTATGCTCTGAGTGGATCTCACGTATTTCTCGCGCCAATAACTATTGGCATTACCTGTCGAGCCAATATCCCAAGTCTTGGCAAATATTTGCAAGCTTCAATATTTGCCAAGTCGTGGGTCCGAAAATCACTAGTAAGAACCGGATCAGCGATGACGCAGGGATATTTCAGGGGCGAATATATCGCTAAGACAATAAAGACCCGACCCGGCAAATTTTGATCGAATACTTGGCCAGCATTTGCCATGACTTGGCAGCACCAGTTAAGAACCGGCTTTCAATGGAAGAGATCACAATGGATCAAGACTTAAAACCCAAAATGGTAGCACAGAGCTTCCCCGTGAATAACAAAGGAGAGTAGCAGTCAAAACATCTCAAGAAGGGAATGAACCAGGGTACGTAATCAGCCCACAATTCAGCGAACTAACTGCGCCAAGTCTCCCTTTGAAAACACATAAAGAAACAAACAAAACGCGCGCACACAACACACAATACAATGCAACACAATACAATAAATGCAATACAAGACAAGACAATACATACACTTTAAGCTATTTTATTGCTCTTTTCCAGAGAATTTAGGATGCCTCAGACAGGCCAGTTTAAAAGGGGTTATATATAGTACAACTACATCGTATTCACACACCAGAAAGTATATTTACATACATGGACACCTGCAGCTTCTACCCTCCAACCTGACAAAGCATGGGAACATTAGGCAACAAAGGGGGATCACCCTGGTGAGGAGGACATGAAACGACTCGGATCTGGGTTTGCCGCCAGCAAGACGCTGACTCGGTATAAAGCTGCTTGAGTACGCTTTGCGGAGAGAGAAAACTGCACCATGAACAAAAACAGTTTCGAGAGCGGGAAAAATTTTATGTCGGGGCGTCATGCTGCTCTCCACAGTGGCACTGTCGCCATTATTAGGGACTGGGTCAGAGGTCTGATAGCGCTCGGGTCGTAAAATCGAAGACCGTAAACTGCTTGCTGTGTTACATGTGGTAGTGAAAAAGAGCTCCCCGCTCCCCCTTCCCCCCTATCCCTCCCCCCCTCCCCCCTCCCCCCCCCCCCCTTTCCTCGACGCTTTTCAACTAAGATGCCATAACACTGAAGCAAAAAGCGCGGATTCCCTGTTATTGAAGAAAATCTATTGTGCATGTCTTGAGTATTCTGTAAATTTTTATCGAGACGTTGGTTGTTGTTGACGACGACTCCAAGAATCTGAGATCATTATTGCTTCTCCATAGAAGCGGCCAATTTTGGTTTCTGTGAATGTTCCAACGAGTTCGATCATGGCTTGATAAAATCCAGAGAGAAAAAAGCAAGCAAGCAACAACAACAACAAAAAAGGTAAAAGCGTAGGCCTATGGGGAAAAAAGAGGAAGAGAAAACCTGCTTATAATTGTATGGAAGGTCAGCATAAGGAAGACACTGGTGGGAACATCAAATCATGTTCTCAGGATTCACATTTGTTCGTAGGCATACGCATTTATAGGCCTACCTACTGACAATTATCTACTTTAATTCATACTGTATGCGTACACACATGGATACACGTACACGCGCAAACGCCTCACACACACACACACATACACACACACACACACACACACACACACACACACACACACACACACACACACATAAATTATCAGGCATGTGGTAAAAAGTATTAACTTCGGGCGTGCTCACGCGTTAGTGCACGAACACACACACACACACACACACACACACACACACACGTATGCACGCACACACGCAAACACACACACACACACGTAGGCGTGCGCGCGCGCATAAACGCACATCACATAACTGGCTCCGTGGGCGCAGACAAGATGGAGCCTTTAAAGATCAGGAACAGCCTTGACATCTAAAAGCTTGGCATTAAACACTTGCAGTCTGACACAAAACCATAATTTTTTATATAGTCTGTTTATCTATGTATAAAACCCTAACAGTTTCGTGTCTGTGTATCCATCCATCTGTGTATCTATCCATCCCCTATATGCGTTCGGCCGCCTGTGCACGGATCTCCGTGAAATTTGGCATGTTGCTCCCTCGTGACTTGATGGGGGTAGTCGTCACATTTTGGAAGGCGTACCTCCGACCATTCCCGAGTTATTCCGTCTGGAACTTTTTAGTCATGGGACTGTTGAGGGTAAAGGGAGGCAACTGGGCTCCAACGTGTGCTTCGTGATGCACGAGATTTTACGGGTCCGAGCTCGCTCATATCATCACGCGTTGATGTTTAGTGAATGTGAGGGGGGTGGGGGTGGGAAAGTATCTACGGTACAGTTATTTAGGGGGGGAGGGTGTGAGGCTAGGGTATGGGGTGATGCTGGGGGTGCGGTGAGACTGTGGGAGGGGGGGGGGGGGGGTGAGGGTGTGGGGTGAGGCCGGGGGTGGGGCGAGGCCGGTTGGTGAGACCGAGGGGGGTGAGACCGGGGGGGGTGAGACCGGGGGGGTGAGGCCGGGGGGGGGGGTGAGGCCGGGGGGGGGGTGAGGCCAGGGTGGGGCGGGGTTGACGGTGGGAAAGTATCTAAGGTATGGTTATTTAGGGGGAGAGGAAAATGGAAAAGGTGGAGACGGGAAAAGGTGGAGACAG
>JAWQFJ010017101.1:122500-127500 GCA_034096865.1 Theodoxus fluviatilis | reverse complement strand
AGACAGTCGTAAATACGACAATAATAAAAGAAATGCAAAAACCGTAATCTATACAAATAACACAAAGACACTTTGTTTGAATGTCTTCTGGACGCTATAGGTATGTCAAGAGCAGCAATAACATGTCCCACATAAAATCAGGCAAAACATAATAAATACATGTTGTGTGAGTGAGTTTGCTTTAGGAAAACACAGCGTTCAACAAACTTCTTCCTGATAGTACGTTAAAGCCTAAAAGGTTTCTCCTGCTGCAGGAAAACTTTGAAGTTTGTGCACACACACACGCTCGCGCGCGCGCGCAACCCCACCTCCCACTTCCACCCCCCACCCCGCATGTAAACGCCTGCAAAACAAACACACAAATGCACTGAAGCGTCCACACACGTGGACATGATCATTAAATGTGTCCCGCATCGTGGGCCATTCTTACCACGCGCATATGTATGTGACCCTTGCACTCGAACCAAAGATTATAGGTTACACAAAGATAGTTCATTAGCTCATTATTCGTCTGCTAGCCATCTAGGTACATACGACCGGTGAGGTTTGTTTACTTATCTTCTGTGGGTTTTGTGCAGAAAGTATACGTTAAAACAGTCTAATATGACTATTTTCGATTAGTTTTTAATCTAATTAATATTTTTGCATGCTTTAACGCGGCCGGATCTTTGGCATAACTCCCCGGGCGTGCGAAGTCAGTACGTCCACTGACAGAGCAATGTTGAAACGGACTATAGGCTCACGCGCATGCGCAGAAGCATCCATTTCGATGAACCAAATATTTCGATTTCACAACGCCTGCTACCAAAAAACAAAGCCAAAACACCCCCATTATTGCAGCAAATCATTTTATTACACATTACACCGTAAATGTATTCACATACATGATCGGAATGCATCAGAAACGCGTCGACAAACAAGCACTTTTTACATGTATCTAAGCAGTGTGATTACTTCCCCATAGTCCTGGCCGCTTGGGGCGCTGGTTTCCGAGCGTCTTGTAACCCTATATAGCAAAAGCTCGGCATGAGCTATCTTTGTGTAACCTATAATCTTAGCTCGAACTGAGTTGGAAGTTCAAATTGTTTGTTTTTAGATGTTTACATAATTTGAATACCTATTCAATTCTTTTTTCAAAATTGAAAACCGTTTTAAAATCTGACGGATAGCACATTGGCAACATCTTGAAGAAGATGATATCTTTCTACTTAAAGTTCTGAGAAAAATCAAGAGTCTTTTCCATTCATGTTCACAGCGATGGACGATTTTTGAAGCAAGTTTAAACGTAACATTAAACTTTCGTGAATGCAGTAAGAGACAGATAAATGATTCAAAATGCAATTACATCCCCCACCCTCGCTACCCCCACCCCACCCCCCAATACACAAAAAAATCCCGAGACAGACACTAGATATTTCTATAACTTTTTTCCTTCTTGCATAGGACCAGTCAGGTGGATTTCCAAGTCATAAGCTGGGGACATCACCGCATGAAATAAACACACGTAGACGCATTCAACTAGGACAACTACACTTGATTTTATTTGAAGAATAATTTATAAACCGATTGATACTCTGTGCCCGTATGGAACGCGTTCGTTGACCTCTTCGAAGAGATGATCATTCTGTCCGCTATTACATTGTGTGGGACTTCAGAGCACGAGAACTTTCAGTGAGTACTCCATCTTACGTCAAAAGTAATAAATGAATGAAGCTAAACGCCCTTTCAGTCATCATAGGCTACTACGACGATTAAGTATGTAAAAGACATTAAATAACTCCAGAACAGGAAACCCGTAACATTCTATGTCAAAAATAGATAATTATGTTATCTTTGTTTTTTGCCATAACTTTTCGCCGCCTCGGCATGGTGCAACAAAAGATGCAATGGCGTGCACTGGATGTCTGTGAGTTGTTTGGGTGATATTGTCTTCACTGTGATATTCCGGTGCAAAGCACTTCTTGCAAAGGATGTAAAATATTGTGCCAAAGAGGACAGAAAAAAAACAACTTTAGCGTCGACACAGGTCGCAGCGGAGATTTGGAAGTTGTCGACCACCCATACGGTGAAACAGCCGAGGGCTATTGTCATGAAAATGCAGTCCCCAGCGATCACTGAAAGGATTGGCAGTATTCCCAGGAGGTGTCACTTCCTCCTTTGTTGTAAATGCTTTGACAGCTTTTGACACGTGTCCACGCACATAATAAATCACTCACTTTTACCACCAGTTCAAATGGATAACCTGCTGTTACTTTGAATTTTTAAACGGTTTATTCATCGCATACCTCCAACGCACTTAATCGTGAACAGTGGGGTTGAGGGCAGTTAACCTTTTTGTGTTGTCATCCTCCTTTGCCGCAAAGCCACGCTGCATCTTCCATGAGTATCACCATCTAGATCTTTAACCCTTTCCTGGCAGGCTCTCTTTTTGGCGGCTCCGGACCCGGTCTAAACTTTAACCCTACTGGGGTCAGCAACATTTTTGGCGGCAATGACCAGAGCAGCCTGCTGCAGGAGCCAAGCAACTTCAACTTCGGGGGCAACGGCTTCGGACAGAACCCTGGAGGGTTCGGAGGGGGTGGGGGCTTTGGTGTCCCCGGCGGTATCGGAGGCGGAGGACTAAACTACTTTGGACGCCGTCGCAAGCGTCAGGCGTAGGAATTGTCCACTCTTTTTCTCTCTTTGTGACTTTGTTAGGGAAATCTGCTCTGTTTTAACTTTTTGTTTGTTTGTTTGTGTGCGTACGTGTTTGTGTGTGTATACGTGAGTATGCTCGTGTGCGTGTTGTAGGCATGCTTACTTGTGTGTGATTATGTATGTGCGTGTCCACGCAGCGAGCAGGAGAAAGCTTTCTTTATCTTTTAGAACCTTTGGAAAACTTATTTGAAGCTACACTAGAGGATAGGCAGTGTGAGTAACAAGTATCAACATGACACTGTATTTTGGGCTCTGTGAGATCTGAGTAGATGCGGAAGCAAGAAGAATAGAAGGCACGATGACAAGGAAGGGGAGGAAAGCGTTGAGAGACGCAAAATGTCGACACTTCAATCAGGGACAGAGTGATCAGAGTTTGGAGAGAAACGAGAGGTGGAGGACGAACGCAGTAGTTTGGTATAGCTGAAAGAAACAAAGGAAGACAGCTGTAAACGTTTTCATAAATCTATATATATAAGTGAGCTGTCTGTCTGTCTGTCTGTCTGTCTGTCTGTCTGTCTGTCTGTCTGTCTGTCTGTGTGTCTGTCTGTGTGACACTTGTACGTTTCCACAGTTTTATTCCCATCGACTTGAAACTCGGTATGGGGTTAGGTGTGGGCCGGGGTCGGGTCAACGTGGGGTTAAAAAAATGGTGTTGCCATGGTAACCGGAAGTGGGCACAGACAAGATGGCCGCCGAAAACTCAAAGTGCTCCGATTTGACCGAAATTTGGTGTGTGGGTAGGTAGAGTCAGATGATGAAGATCTTTGAACAGGTTACCATGGTTACGTAACGAGAAAAACAAAATGGCGGCTGAAGAATCTGGACGACTGTGTCGAAGGCGGCGAAGCCGCCTGAGACACAGGAGGTCCCATCGACTAAAAACTTGGTATGGGGTTAGGTGTGGGCCGGGGTCAGGTCAACGTGGGGTTAAAAAATGGTGTCGCCATGGTAACCGGAAGTGGGCACAAACAAGATGGCCGCCGAAAACTCAAAGTGCTCCGATTTGACCGAAATTGGTGTGTGGGTAGGTAAAGTCATATGATGAAGATCTGTGAACACATTTTTTGGTTTTCATGGTTACGTAACGAGAAAAACAAAATGGCGGCTGAAGAATTTAGACGACTGTGTCGAAGGCGGTGAAGCCGCCTGAGACACAGGAGTACACAGTTTTATTCCCATCGACTTAAAACTTGGTATGGGGATAGGTGTGGGCCGGGGTCAGGTCATGGTGAGGTTAAAAACATGGTGTTGCCATCGTAACCGGAAATGGGCACAAACAAGATGGCCGCCGAAAACTCAAAATGCTCCGATTTGACCAAAATTTGGTGTGTGGGTAGGTAAAGTCGCATGATGAAGATCTGTGAACAAATGTTTTGGTTATCATGGTTACGTAATGAGAAAAACAAAATGGCGGCTGAAGAATTTGGCTTTGTATGTGGCTTTGGCGCTTTGCGCAGTGCCTGGCAGCGAAGCGGCTAGTAAAATATATTTTCCAACCACAGGGGTGTATTAATTGTGTTGAATGATATTTGTCGTTATGGTTAACATCATGTCATCGCAAGACTCTCCCGAAATCATGAATGTGCACACCCGTAGACTGTCCGTGTGTTCTCCTTTGTCTTTACAGCAGCTTCTTCTTTGGCGGGCCTCAGCTGGGCCAGACCGGGGAGGAGGAGTGCCCGTCTTCTCTGAAAACTCTTCGCGCCTTCCGCAAGTACGGGGACGGCTGCTTCGTGGTCAAGCCTGAGATTCAGGCCGTCTCCTACGCCAGCTGCCCGTAAGTTCTGGCACCATGTTGTTTTCTCTACTCTATTCGACAGTGGCGCCTTCCGCGTGCAGCGTTCCCATGTTGGTCAAGGGTAAGAACAGACCCAATACATCTCCCTAAGCAATTCGTAATAGGTGAAGGAAATCAAATCGTCTACGTGAGAGTTCTGCATGAAGCATTTACACGGAAGTAAGTTACTGAGCCGAACCTAAGAGCAAGACTTGATTTCTCGCGATTACACTAACTAGCACCAATTTAGATGCACACACAAGTCATAGGGCAGAATCACTTAATCACGTTTTAATTTTTCAACGTACATCTTAATATTGATATTCTAAGGTCTGTCATTTCAACGTACCAAATTGTGCACAACAAAGTTTGTGCAAATTTCTCTCGTTTATTTCCAAAGATGAGTTCCCATATTGATTATTACTTGATCGTCATCATTCTGATTAAGTGTTACCTAAACCAACAGCAATAACCATACATTTTACTTCTTTACACGACTGGCTCTTGTAGTTCTTGAAAGTTGTGA
>JAWQFJ010017101.1:107500-115000 GCA_034096865.1 Theodoxus fluviatilis | reverse complement strand
ACTGAACGTAGGGTTAGTGGCACTGACTTTGATGCATCAGAGTGCTGAATCAGACATGACTAACAGCCGATGTTACGCAGTTTTCAATGAAAAGGTAATGTTTGTAGTTTCACAAGCAATATCATCAGCCTAATCTAATCTGAAAACAGTTTACATTTTCAAATAATGATCACAAAGATCGCTAGGAGGTGTTGGAATCACAGATTTAGTATAGAAACAAACTGATGAAGGGCTACGCCCGAAACGCTTGTTTTTACTGTATACTAAACCTTTGATTCTAACAACTCTCAGAAATCTTTGTGATATTATTTGTTTTGTCTTCTGAAATCCGGCGGTGCATCTTTTACATTAATTACAACTGTTTAGATTTGTTTTTCCCTGGTCTTTGAACCATTGTGATCAATCTCTTACTGGCTTTTGACGTCAAACACAGCACAAGACTTGAATGACGCACACAGGCAGATACGAGCACACCAGCGTCATCTCCACTCTCCAAGGAGCACTCCAAAAAGTTTCCCACGCAGTGGCATGAAGAGTTATCACACTGAAGTGTGACGTCACTGTCCTCACAGGTATCCGGCCCTATCACCGCTCCCCTCTGTAGAGAACAATGCCATCAGGCCATGCAACTGTCATGCCGTAGCTATTCAGGCCAGTTGCCATTTCCCCCTACATAAAAGTACCCTTTTAGAGGGCCCCACCGCTACATAGTAATCTTTTGATGAACAGCAGGCAAGCTTTCCTAGATCTTAGTGACACACTGATTTGTCATTGGAATAGCCTCTTTCGCCAGCTGTTCCGAATCTCTGCATTGTCGCTGTCCTTTCATTCTACATAAATTTAAGTTTTACTCGTCGGAGATTTATACATTTTAGCGTCTTTATTTTTCGTACTCACCAAATTTCCCCACTCACACGCCCGATTTAAATGGAAAATGGCTTTCTGCCGAAAGTAAAAATCAACTTTGTCTCAAGTGAATTCATCGGCGGTCCATTGTCTGTTGGATGTATGATTTTTGCAGTATCAACCCTATTTCTGCGTTAACATTTTTGTCGCGCTCTTTACAGCACTATGATAAGCGCACACAACCTCCTTTCCAGTTTAGGGCACGTTTTATTTGTTCTTGAACATACGAGAATGTAACGGACTGTACACGTGTTTCTGATCTCTGGAAGTCGGGACAGCCTCGCGTCTTGCTTCCCCGCTTCCTCTGGAGCCGCCTCAAAGCTCGTTCTCGTGGACAGACTGGGAGGAGATTATGCACACCTACAGCGATACAAGCACCGAAACGAGTCGGATAGCAGGGGGGAAAGCTCGACAACAATAGCGCCAGAATTCTTTTTTACGTCCCGCCACTATTTTTTGCCGTGTGATTTGCAATTCCGCCTACCTCCAGGTGTAACTGGCTTCCTTTGCTGGGAACAAGTTGAATAGTAAAATTTCTGCAGTCAGTTTCCCGGAAGATGGAGATTGACTTTGATCAGTCGACCAAGGTTTTGGAAGACTACATGTAGTTCTGCTCTTCTCCAACATCTCTCAGCAAGACAGTCTGTTGAAAAGCCCACTCGAGAACTTTCACTTAAAACGGGACCGGTTGCAGTCGAGGATAAGCTTAATCGTTGATTTCATTACTCTAGTTTCCTGCAGAGAATGATAAAAATATCCAGTTATACATGTAGTTATTTCAATAAATGTGTCGATACTGTGTCTTTTTTCTCAACTCATGATTATCTTTCACTGTCATCACAGAAGTGACATTCGATCATGCTATATCATGGGAGTTTTTTCAGCCACTAGTAAAACTTTGCGTCAGGTAGAGAGTATATGAGGGCGGAGAAAGTTCCGTGCCACTTCGCATCCACACTAAAACAGCTAATTCAGACTCAACGAATTAGGTTTCCATTCATTCCATCGAAGATCTAACTTCTGCTCAAAATTCGCGAGAATTTTTATTTACTTCAGCCCAATCGACTTTGAAACAACTAAACAGAAATCTGACGATGAATTATCGGCGAGAGAAAAGCAAACGTACTCGTAAATCGCGTGGATAGGCGGATGTTTATATTTTAAGTCAATATGTGGTTACAGATCAGTTACATCTAGGCCACCCAAACTCCTTTAAAAAGAGAAAATGACGTTATGATGTGGTCGGTGGTCATAAAACAACTATAATAAAAACCGCTTTCGCTGAACCTCCAGGTTTTGGCATTAAAAAAACAACAGCAACAACAACAAAGATCGGGTTCGAACCCGCAACGTCTCGAGAAAAGAGGGGGGGGGGGGGGGGGGGAAAGTAAGGTTCGAACCCGCAACCTCACACGTGTACAACAACGGGTGGGGTGGCTCTCTCTCTCTCTCTCTCTCTCTCTCTCTCTCTCTCTCTCTCTCTCTCTCTCTCTCTCTCTCTCTCTCTCTCTCTCTCTCTCTCTCTCTCTCTCTCTCTCTCTCTCTCTCTCTCTCTCTCTCTCTCTCATACCATACACACATTAACAAAAAAAAAAGCTTCTGTGCGGATTCGAACCCGTACGCGCATCCCCTACAACCAAGCATGTCCCAGCGACAAAAAAATATTCGACGCGCTACCGAGTGAGCTAATCCATAAAGCTGTGAGGACCACCAGTAAACCTGGAGGGATAAAAATCCTTCTTTCTCCTTCACCAATGTCCAATCTTATAGAAATTACGTCACGTTATTCGACGTCAAACGATCACGTCACACATGCCAAAACTTCCCTTGAGTCGGGACAGAGTTCCGTCCCTTGCCTCCTTTGCAACACCAAAACGAACAAAAAGTCACTTTTTTTTCAAACCTTGATTCTGAAAATTTGATACATTCAATCGGACCTAACTTCTAGTAAGTGTGCAAAATGTCAAGGAAATCCGTCCAGTAGTTTTTGAGATATCAGCCGTTAAGTCGGGACTGACAGACAGACAGACACACACACACACAGACAGACAGACAGACAGACAGACAGACAGACAGACAGACAGACAGACAGACAGACAGACAGACAGACAGACAGACAGACAGACAGACAGACAGACAGACAGACAGACAGACAGACAGACGGAGAGACAGACGGATAAAGCTGTGAGGACCTCCAGTAAACCTGGAGGGATTAAAGATACACAAATAACAGTCCGAGTGCGGTTTTGACTCGCTCATGATTTCAGGTCGAGGCGTCGAGTGGTTGAAGTTTAATCTCACTCAAGGCCAAGCCACACGAGCAGCAAAAAGCACCGCTTTGCTTTGAAGCAGCAAAGCCAAAAGCCTAACGTTTCGGCGTGCTTCCCGTGTGTCATGCCCCGAAGCAAGGCAGTTCGGCTTTGCTTCAACGGTGCTTCGCTCGTGCTTTGTACTTTTCAACATGTTCTAAAGCGCGAAGCGTCTTCGTAGTGCTTGTGTCGCGAGCCAATCAAATTGTGCCGTGATGTTAGACAAAATGTCAGACTTTCTTGTCGCTTCGATTTTTTAAAAGGAAACTATTACAAACGATTGCATATTGGAAAAATCCAAACTGTCATATTTGGAATCTGTGCGTCCAAATTGAACAACCACCTCAAATAGAGACACCGTTTATCATATAAATTTGGATATCTCCAAAGTGGGTCAAATGCAAAATTTGACGCAGCTACAGCAACGCGGATGCAGTGGCTGTGCAGGAGAGCAAACTTCTCGGTTAAATGAACTAATTCAAGAGCACGAACCACTTTGGCTTTTGTCGTTTTCTCACAATGGCTGAAAGGAGAGTTGAAATAATCACATCATCATCGCTGCTGGTATCGCAATATGATGAATAAATGGGGAATGACTCCTGATATACTGTGTTTCGAAGTCTGCTTCGCAAGGTATTATTTCACATGTGGTATACTCCGAAGCAAAACGTGCTTCGTTGCAAAACGCACCGAAACAGCGTTTGGTTTTGCTTCGAAGCAAAGCAGTGTTCTCTGCTTCCCTTGTGGCTTGGCCTTCAGCATGTCGGTCTGGATCAAGCGAGGTGATAAAACGGATTCACGTCCCAGAGAAAAACCCATGATATCATTTAATTATAGGAAACAGAAAGTGGCAATTAATGTAAAAGGCTGGGATAAGAACCCAAAATTATCGGATATTTGCTGAGGTCGAACTTTTTGTGCACCAAGTAACCTTTCCCATTACTTTGTTTAAGCCACAGGACAAACGATCATCTGTTTTTCTAGTCATAAAACATATATTCAGTCAGAGCCATAAGCATTTCTAGCACTGTTATACCTCTGTTTTGTTCCGTGGGCTGTAGTAAACACTATCTCCTCGAGACTTCCACTTGACGCTTTCTCGATGAATTCGACGCCCACTGGAGGGAAAACATTGGCGAAGAAAGGTGGAAGCTCGCTGTTTAACACGGTTTTGATTTCTCGTGCATGTGTTTAAATGCAAATGAGTACAACCGAGTGAAATTGATCTGTGTCCACCACATGTCAAGCTTAGAGTTGCAGAGCCGTTAAAAAGCTGCATGGAAGGCAATAAACAAAGCAGCGAGTAAAACGAGAAGCCCATCCCTTGCCTAAGCCTCCTCCCCCCCAACCCTCTTGTCTCCTCTCCCCCCTCCCCTGAATGCTGGCCTCCCCGGCTCCTCCCCTTCAAGCAGCCTCTCGCTGCGACCCCACGTGGTGAGTGAATTCATGTAAATAGGTGTCCCAGCACGATTATCGAGCATTTGGTGTTTATGGTGACGAAATCCCAATGGGTTTATAGCGAGGGACCGATTGCTTTATAAGAGGCGAGGTGGAGGCGATTCTCATCAGGCCCTTCGAAGATCGTCTCCTGTTCCTTCACACATCGCCCTGCCAGTCCTCTCCTCAACTTTCTCACCATGATGCTGGTGAGTAGTTGAACAGCTCTCGGGCTCGGTGATTCCTGTAGTTAACTCCCTTGACCATCTGTGTGTGTGTGTGTGTGTGTGTGTGTGTGTGTGTGTGTGTGTGTGTGTGTGTGTGTGTGTGTGTGTGTGTGTGTGAGAGAGAGAGAGAGAGAGAGAGAGAGAGATGAATGTCAGACGGTCAGAGAGCACAGACAGATACAAAGACTTTCGGATGGGCAAAAGGAAACGCAACAGACAAAAAGGACGGGGGGATGAATGAATGGATGGATGGGCAGACTGTCAGACATTTAGACATGCATACAGACGGACGGAGGGGCAAACGGATGGTCGAACGGACAGATGGGCGAAGGGATGAACCGATAGAAGGACAATCGAACAGACAGGCGGGCAGGTGGAGAGTTCGTGCTGCTGGCGTTGTCATACTGGATGCTTTTATTGTCGGACAGCCGGTGGCATGATTCTGTATCGACAGATGATTTTTCTCTGCAAAGAAATCTGGCAATAATGTGTGGTGTCAGAGCTTGAAAGTTAAGTTCTTTTGATTTTATTATTGATGAATCTTGCTTTTTATCAGAAATTTTCTCGCGCTGAAAGAATTTCTAGAGACACCTGAGAGGTCACATTTGCTTTAGCTACCAGAGATTATTGGTTGAAAAGTACTGATTAGAACAAAAATGTGATCTTTTACGTGCCTGTATCCAATAGTTTTGAGGTCACTGTACACGTGCATGCTCTGAACGCGGAGAGTTTACAGTCCTACTGGGATCCTCTGCGTTCCAGCTTGTTTTTATCTGGTGTCTTCAAAATGCGAGCATTTTCTCTTACGTGGCTCAGTGCGGGAAAAAACCATCCTTGCGAAAGCAATTTTCATTTGCTTGTTTTCTCATGTATCCAAGGCACACGACTGATGCCACTTAAAAGCCCTCATCTCATTGAACGTTTAGTCATATTTGAATGATGAAACACGACATTACATTAATTGATACTTTTGTTCAATGTTTGATTCAAAGCAGTGATCACTACTCATTTTTGCCACTGATTATCGGATGCAGCGCATTGTTATCAGTAACGCCCGAGGTCACTCGAACGCATGGACTTTGAGGCGTTAAAGCACATTTCGATACGTACATGAAACAAAAAACTCGTCATCAGTGCCCGTGAAAATTTCAACATTCATCGAGTGCGCACTTACCTCGTTCGAGAGGAAACCTTATCCATTCTTCGGATTCATATTTCAAACCCTGGGAAGTGAATGCTTCATTTCTTGTTCTATTGATTTTCATGCACTTTATACTTGTAGATGTGCAAGAGCAAACTATTATGGGCACATGGTTTCGTAAGAGTTGTATCGCAGCACATATCTTATCCGAACTTGCCACCTTCGTCTCTGATCTTGTACCGAGCAAGTTTCATTTTGATTCTTAAATTATTTTCAAAGCAGTTTTTTGGGCAAAGAGATATTTAAAAAAACGATTTACAGGCAGATTGACGTATTGGTCCCTTGGATATTTTTGCAATGCTGTGTATGAAACGCCATCAGCCAAGTATGTAAATAATGCAAGATTGGCACTCGCTACCTTGCTTTTTTTCTCTCGGAAGAATCACTGCCCTGTCGAGAAAGAAACGTTACAGTGGATTTATTCCAGTTCAAACAGATTCAGTCAACGGAAACTGGAATTGATCAGATTCCCGAATTTGTCGGCAAGCTTGGTCTGTGCAAGTAGTGCCTGCGTGTTGGTCGTTTTACCTCACTCTGCTTACCTTTTCCTTTGACGATACATATTCCCGTTCTCTACATTGCAGGCTGCCGCAGTCGCGCTGGCTCTCCTGGGTCTGGCTCACAGCGTGGCCAACTCTGGCGTCGGCCTCTTTGGCGGAGGCGGTGGTCTGGGCGGGTTCGATGGCGGTGTTGGAGGCGGACTCGGGGGATACGGAGGTGGCCTCGGCGGTGGGGCGGGTGGCCTCGGCGGTGGGGCGGGTGGCCTCGGCGGTTTCGGTGGTAAGGGCGGAGTCGGTCTTGGCGCTGGTGGACTGGGCGGCTATGGCGGCGGTCTCGGCGGCTATGGCGGCAACGTCGGTGGTCTCGGCGGCTTTGGTGGCGCTCAAGGCGGCTTTGGCGGCGGTCAAGGCGGCGTTGGCCTCGTCGGCGGTGGCGGCAAGGGAGGTTTTGGTGGTGCCGGTCTCGGCGGCTATGGCGGCGGTCTCGGCGGCTCTGGCGGCGGTCTCGGCGGCTTTGGCGGCGGTCTCGGCGGCTATGGCGGCAACGTCGGTGGTCTCGGCGGCTCTGGCGGCGGTCTCGGCGGCTTTGGCGGCGGTCAAGGCGGCTATGGCGGCGGTCTCGGCGGCTTTGGCGGCGGTCAAGGCGGCGTTGGCCTTGTCGGCGGTGGCGGCAAGGGAGGTTTCGGTGGTGCCGGTCTTGGCGGTCAGGGCTTCTACGGCGGCAACGCTGGTGGCCTCGGCGGTTATGGTGGCAACGTCGGCGGTCTCGGCGGCTTTGGCGGCGGTCTCGGCGGCTTTGGCGGCGGTCAAGGCGGCTACGGCGGCAACGTCGGGGGTCTCGGCGGCTTTGGCGGCGGTCAAGGCGGCTATGGCGGCGGTCTCGGCGGCTTTGGCGGCGGTCAAGGCGGCGTTGGCCTCGT
>JAWQFJ010017101.1:95000-102500 GCA_034096865.1 Theodoxus fluviatilis | reverse complement strand
TTGGCTCACCATTAAACAAGAAGGCATGTTTCTAATTTTACCTCGAGAAAAAACAATAATTTTAGTCTTGTTAATATTAACGTGAAGTTGCCATCTAATGCAATAGTCATACAATCCATCCAATAGACTCTGCAGCCCTGCTTCTGACTCTGAACATATTACAGTGTCATCAGCGTACATTAATAAAAACATTTGAAATAGAGCATTAACATCAGAGTCCTCCATGTTAGCCATATAAGCATCTCTAGACATGGTAAACACACTAACATCTTTCTGAAGTAAAAACTGTTTTAAATCATTCAAAAATAGAACAAAAAGCAGGGGAGACAAATTTTCTCCCTGTCCTTGTTGAGTGAATAAAATATTCTGTCACAAAAAGGGCCAAAAAGGCAGAGGGTTTTTTCCACCCCAGAAGAGTTGTGGGTTGATGAACAAACCCTTCTCTAGTGGAAGCGGTTCATGGAAGGGGAGGCATCACAAATACATGCATGATGTGAATGACAAAATGTCTAGGGAAACGACAGATAAGAGGGTGGAATAGCAAAAGCAGCGGCAGAGAGCGTTTTTGTCGAGGAGGCTTACAGCAGACTTAGTGTAGTTGTTGACATCGTCGCCTTCGTGGGGTAGGCCTGTTTCACACCTGCATGGCGGTTATGCTGCTTCGCAAAGAAGTTCTGCCGGGCATGATTCATTCCGTCCTCAGTGATGAAATGCAATTTGAAACAGAAAATGGGACACAGACAGACACACTTACAGACAGACAGGCAGACAGACAGGCAGAGAGGCACGAAGGCAGGCACGCAGGTAGGCAGACAGACAGATTGATCCATTGCTTTATTTCGGCCGACGTCCCATCAGACAATTAAAACATACAGGTTACGTATTTTATTACATAAAAATAATAAAATATCGATTGCACACATTTAGCATCACGCAACTAAAAGAAAACTTGATGCTTGCAAAATTATCGTTCCTCTTCATGACTGGTTGCAAATATTTCTTCTAACATGTGGTCAGTCACAGACAAACAGACAGACAGACACACACACAGACAGACACACAGACAGACACACAGACAGACATACAGACAGACACACAGACAGACACACAGACAGACACACAGACAGACACACAGACAGACACACAGACAGACACACAGACAGACAGATTCAGACAGACATACAGACAGACAGACAGACAGACAGACACACAGACAGACAGACAGACAGACAGACAGACAGACAGACAGACAGACAGACAGACAGACAGACAGACAGACAGACAGACAGACAGACAGACAGACAGACAGACAGACAGACAGACAGACAGACAGACAGACAGACAGACAGACAGAAAGACAGACAGACAGACAGACACACAGACACACCGACAGACACACAGACAGACACACAGACAGACACACAGACAGACACACAGACACACAGACAAACACACAGACAGACACACAGACAGACACACAGACTGACAGACAGACGGACAGACACACAAACTCAAAGACAGACACGCAGACAGACAGACACACAGACAGACAGACAGGCAGACAGACAGACAGACACACATACACACAGACAGACACACAGACAGGCAGGCAGGCAGGCAGGCAGGCAGGCAGACAGACAGACAGAGAGACACACAGACAGACAGACAGACAGACAGACAGACACACACACACACACACACACACGCACACATACACACAGACACGCACAGACACACACACAGACAGACAGACAGACAGACAGACAGACAGACAGACAGACAGACATACACACAGACAGACAAACACGCAGACAGACAGACACACAGACAGACACCGAGAGACACATACAGACACACAGAGAGACAGAGAGAGAGAGAGAGAGAGAGGGAGAGAGAGAGAGAGAGAGAGAGAGAGAGAGAGAGAGAGAGAGAGAGAGAGAGAGAGAAAGAGAAAGAGGGGGGGGGGGCGGAATAAGGTCGTGGAAGAGAAATCAAATGGGAAGCCGGTTAGGGATGGACAGTAGAAAGGACGAGGAAGAGTCACGTGCGGAGAAACGGAGAGGTGATGCAGATGAGGTAGTGGAGATGAAACGACAAATCTTCCTTGTGGCATCTCTACCTGCCTCGGTTAAAAATATGCGAAGTATCTACCACATGAAACCCCTTGTGTTTTGTGATGGGAAAGCCTCTCGATCTAGATAAATGCCACATTGAACCAAGGGTGGACAAGAAAGACCAGGATGCGGTGCTCCTCTATTGTCGTGATCCCTCGACCACTGGGCAGAGAAACCACAGCCAGATCTTCGAAATCTGTGAAGATAGACGCAAAGCGTGTCCTTCAACCCTCCAAAGCTGAAATGACCCCTGAGCCAAAGATGGCTGAACACCTGTTAACTTGCGTACGGACATAAACATGGGGTTTCACCCCACCACTACCGGGTTCCCAGGGTCTATGGGCGGGTGCCCGCCGCTTATCACAGCTCCCTCCCTACCTTGTGAAAAATCCCTTTTTCTGTCGTTTTCTCTAGGTCGCTTCTTTCAAGCGTAATGGACAGACAAGAGTGGGATACAGGCGATCAAAGTATCATTGAGCGTGAGAGGCATCTGGGATGACTGCCAAGAGCTCACAGCATGCACCATGCCTTGGATTATATCAAGTGACGAGCCGCTGGGTTGCGGTTTCTTCAAAAGCTCGTTGACGACTAGTCATCTCAGATTCGACATTCACAGACCTTCTGTAATGGTGAGTTTTTCCAACCCCTCCTCGGGGTAGACATTCAATATACTTCAACACTCATTTTCCTGGAGAATATCATCTTTGGAACTTTGGGGTAAAATAACTCCTTAGAGCAAAAAGTTTTATCTTGGGAGGTGTAGAAATTTATGTTGAAGTAGTTGGTAATTTTAAAATTTGATTATGTTAAATGCAGAAATCAAGACCACGTCTTAGAACAAGCTACGCTCTTCAAATTTTTAAGAGACATTAAGATGTTTCGACAGTTTCTCTGATTGAATCAGTAGACTGATTATCGGAAAGTTTCATAATTCTGTTGTATAATTTTGCACAAAAAGGCATCAACCAATCTTTAATTGCCAGCTTCTCGTAATATGTTTGGCTCCGGATGGATTAATCGTAGATTGCGGGTTAAATCACATCCTTTACAACCTCGCTGCTTAAATTATGTGTTTTCTCCAACCCTAAACATATACTCAGCAGTGACATAATTGCAACGCTTTGTAAGAAAAACTAATATATTTGGTTTCCGTTGCTGTCACATATTGGATCAACGAACATCTGTCTATTTATGCTCATGACTTATGAATATGCAATTTCGTCCTTTGGCTTGTAAAAGTTATGGGAAAATTTGTCCTTGAAATTCTCCGTTTGTAATGACATCCGTTTCGATAATCACTTTGGAACGGGGTTCAAAATGGAAATTAAGGCTTAAACGTCGGTGCATGTAAAACCTATGGGAAGCAAAGCCATCACATGAATAGAGATTACATGTTTCAATATTCAACAGAAGACATGCTGAAGCCCGCAATTTTGAACATAACAGTTAACTAATTTTGAACTGGATTTTTCCTGACGATGTATATTTTGAAACGCATAAACTTTTGATGACTAGTTAAAAATGTTATGTGTGGGTACTTAATTTTTTAATAGCCATCCTCAGACTTATCAGCCGTTTTCCGACCAGGCACCACCTAAGACCTTTCGACAAAGGTCTTCTATTACAACTCTGCAGAATTCCTGTGCTTTTCCGATTGAGCGGTTGTTTCACACTGTTCAGGCATGCATTTTCTTTCTTTCATTTTTTCACAACCGTTGAAGCTTTCTTTCATAATCCTGCCCGCACAGTGGTGTATATCTATATCTATATCTATATATAGTTACTTTTAAGAGATGCAGCGAATGAGAGAATGAAACTGTAATACTAAACCAAGGGCCAAGGCACTGTATAACGCCAGCTTCAAACTGATATGACTGTTGCTAGACTATGTCCTAAAGACTATCGTACTACTTTTGTAGATCACCCAGAGGCATGATCAGTACACCTACTCCAGCAGGCGAAATAAGTTTTCAGTATACGAGATACTGGTTGTTAAATTCTAAACTATTTCCTTGCAGCTTGTCTTCTTTGCAAAAGATGGACAGATCAAACAAAATCACTAACAGTATATACTGTCCCATCATCAACGCATTCTGTATCTCAGACAACATGGAAGAAAAGGAAAGTTCCTGTGAATACTTTTGTTTTTGCTTTGGCGCGTCGTAGACGTTGAACCAATGCTAAATCAGTCACACAGAGGGGTAGCTGCACCTATCCCTGGTCCGGGGAAAATATGGGTATATTTAAATAACATTCTGTGTCTTACACACCGGCAAATACAAGCTTATGTCTTGGCCTTGTTCTCTCACCCGTTTTATATTCCACGTCGTTGATGCAGATGAAATAGGCTGTGCTTGGAAACGCGTGTTTAGGCAGTTACCGATAATAGTGATAAATGCATCTCTCTGCAATTCTAACACTTAAATTACCACTTTTCGTGAAATGCGCATAACCGCGACAGGGTTTTCTTTCGTCGAGAGTGATTTCCAACTGATCATCGCATTCTTCTCGATGGTGCATCTGTGTGCCCGGAACATGCTCCAGACCTGCTCCAGACCTGCTCCAGACCTGCTCCAGACCTGCTTCAGACATGCTCCAGACATGCTCCAGAAATGCTCCAGACATGCTCCAGACATGCTCTAGACCTGCTCCAGACATGCTCCAGACATGCTCCAGACCTGCTCCAGACCTGCTCCAGACCTGCTCCAGACCTGCTCCAGACATGCTCTAGACATGCTCCAGACATGCTCTAGACCTGCTCCAGACATGATCTAGACCTGCTCCAGACATGCTCCAGACATGCTCCAGACATGCTCCAGACATGCTCCAGACATGCTCCAGACATGCTCCAGACATGCTCCAGACATGCTCCAGACATGCTCCAGACATGCTCCAGACCTGCTCCAGACATGCTCCAGAAATGCTCCAGACATGCTCCAGACATGCTCCAGACATGCTCCAGACCTGCTCCAGACATGCTCCAGACATGCTCCAGACCTGCTCCAGACATGCTCCAGACATGCTCCAGACATGCTCTAGACCTGCTCCAGACATGCTCCAGACCTGCTCCAGACCTGCTCCAGACCTGCTTCAGACATGCTCCAGACATGCTCCAGACATGCTCCAGACATGCTCCAGACATGCTCTAGACCTGCTCCAGACATGCTCCAGACCTGCTCCAGACATGCTCCAGACATGCTCTAGACCTGCTCCAGACATGCTCCAGACCTGCTCCAGACATGCTCTAGACGCGATCAGGCAGCGACTTGAAAGTCTCAGAATAGGCGGCACTCTGGATACAGTAAAAGGACGCTTCTCGGTTTGTTACGGGTTTTTATGGCCTAAATCAGATATAGACGAAATTGTCTCACGATTTGTCATCTTTGCCAGTGAAATCGTTCATATTACCCATCCCTACACAAAGTGTTCATCCCCTCTTAACTCACTCGCTCACTTGCTCACTCACTCATTTACTCAGTTATTCCATCTTTATTTATTTACTCATTCACTCACCCACCCACCCCCCTCCATTTTCTCACACGCTCACGAGCTCACTCATTTGCTCGTGCTCTTTTAGCTCACTTCTTGATTCATTCGCCAGTTTAGTAACCTAGTTATTGAAATATTTCATCAACTCACTCACATATACGTTCATAATAAGGTCATTCCATCATTTCTGTCTAAGCGCCAATCGTCTCCTGTGAAACAACATCTTTGTCGGTTTCTTCACAGGGAGTCTCGGGGATGACGTGGTTGCTACTGCTACAGCTGGCAGCTGTTCAGGCTCAGTTTCAACAAGACCGGGGAACACCCGGGTCCGCTCTTCAGCTGGGCAGCTCTCAGTTCGGCAAAACCTTGGACTCCAAGCTCCAAAACTTCAACTCCGTAGGCTTTGGCGATCCCTTCCCGTCTCTCGATTCCCAGTCTCCCAGCGCTTTTTCTACCACAGGCTCTACAGGTCCTTTCGCCAGCCCCTACGGAAGATTCGCCGGTTTCCCTGGCAGTAATGCAGCCTTTTCGGGGGGAGGAAGCCCAAACGCTTCCTCCTATCTAAATGGAGCTGGTTTTGGCAATCCGAGAAGGAGGCCCATTCAAGTTGCCACCACTGCTAGTACAGCCAGCCCTAACCTTCTCCAGCAGCAGAATTCTGAAATGACCACACCAAAACCAGGGACCTCCGACGCTGCCGGCATGGCGGCGACACCTTTTCCTGTTCCACCTTCCCCCGATACAGTTACACCGCTGCCCGTTCTTACCGCTGACGGTGGCATGGCCTCAGCCACCCCGAGCACCAACGCTGTCCCTCAGCCGATGATGTCCAATGCAGCAAGCTCTGCTGGACTGTCTCTGCCGCCGATTAATACAGGCTTGCAACAGAATCAGAAAGCAGCAATTCCCGTCTTTAGTGGCTCGAGAAATCAAGTGTCTTCCCAGACCTTCCAACCATTCAACAATCGCCAGCTGAACCAGCAATCCTTCTCTGACGGCGACACGTACTCAGACGCCAACTCCCAGTCAAGGCAGTACACAGGGGACATCAATGTATCATTTTTGGCGCCGAAGCAAGCGAAAAGAAGCAACAGTTTCGGCCAAAATGGATTCTCTGGAAGCAACGCAAACCAGAGCGGGGGAGCTGGGAACGCAGTGACCGGGAGTTTTCAAAGGAGCGAAGGAACGAACCTCTTCGGCAGCGGAACCGGCCAAGGCATCGGGTCGGCGTCACTGTCTGGTCTCAGCAACAAGGGAGGTCTCATGTTTCCACCTTTCAGCCACGGAGGTCAAGGCTTCAGCAACCCTGTGAATAGTGGCAGCTTCAATCCTGCTTTCTCCACGGGGAACAGCGGCACCAAGAGCGCGACTTTCACTCCCTTCTCGTTCTCACAGCCGTCGAAAGCTGGATCTCCACCCAACAACTTCTTCCAGACTGGCTCGTTCATGACCGACTCCATGGGAAATGCGTTGCAGAATACCAACCCCCAGAACAGTTTCCTCTCGATGCCCCAAACAAATTTTGGTCTGTTTTCCAGCTCGCCGTTTTCCAACAACTTTGCTCCTGCAAATCAAAACAACAATTTCGCCTCTAATCCTGGCCAGTCCAGCCAAGGATCTTCGCCAAACGCATTTTCCTCCGCGTTCAATCCGACCTTGCCATTTTCGAATCATTTTGGCAGCAACAACTTCGGCAGTCAGGGAAACAACCAAGCACAAGGGACACCTGCAACAGGGAACTCAGGCTACGGTGCAGCGCAACCCCAGCCGTTTAATCCGTTTAGAGCCCAGGGCCAGCCCCAGGCTTTCCCAACAGGAACGGGCATCCCAGCGCAAGGAAACACTGATGTGAGCAAACTGATTCCACGTTCTGGCCAGACTCCTCAGCTCGTCAACT
>JAWQFJ010017101.1:75000-80000 GCA_034096865.1 Theodoxus fluviatilis | reverse complement strand
CACACGCACGCACGTGCGCACGCACGCACGCGCAGACACGCATACATACACACACACAAACACACACACACACACGCGCGCGCGCGCGCGCACACACACACAGAGCATGCAGCGAACGAGAGAGAGAGAGAAAGAGAGAGAGGGGTGGGGGGAGGGGGAGGGCGATAGAGAGACAGTATGTAAATCTGGGTTGCCCTCGGATCGAAGGCATATCTCACTGTAGAACTGGAGAAGGCGTCAAACTGTCAATGACCCGTCACTTTCCTCCGTGGCCAATGGGCGCCGTGCAGGGATCAAAGTGGGTGTAACGTGAATCACAAATCAGTTTTCTGTTCATTGTCGTGACGAAGCACATTTTAAACGCCCTAAACTTCCTCGAGTGTTGTTCTGACGCCAGCCGACATTTAATCGCACTGACTCACGAGGACGGCAGACAAAGATTGAGGGATATAAATGTAGATGCCGAGGAAGATTCTTGGGAGACCCTGCCGACGCCAGGGATTTGCAACCTCCTGTAAACTCCAGAGTTCATCATTCTGGTTTTTGCTGATACTTAAATACAGATTTAATGTACATTTCCTGCCAAGTCTTGCGTAAATATTCAAAATAATCTCGCCTGTAGGAAGTTTTAACTGCCAAAGAGAGGACACGATCGACGAAAAAAAGATAACAAAGTTGAGAGAGATTTCTGAATGACATTGCATGCTTGACAAAGTTTAAGTAGTCTACATCGGATTAAGATGTATTGATTTTCAATTAACTTAAGATAAATATATAAAAGGAAGGGCACACACAACAGGAGTTGGCCATTTAGAGTTAAAGCGCTCACGCTGACCTGTGGCAAGTCCGCTACAAATATCTTCCGTCAACAACCAATGGATAAGTTCATATCTATAAAAGAAGGAGGGACGTCGAAGTGAAAGGGAAATCGCAGCAGATTATAACACCTTTTAAATCGCTCCTGTAAATTTACTCAATTTGCAGATACGCAGTTACCGTCGGACAGTGATGACATGTGCATGCATGTTCACACACATACACACAGTGCACACACGGTCAGCGAATCTCCCTGACAGCTGACGTCGCTCACGACGGCGAGAGGGCATGAAACTGCCAGGGCCAAACTCGCCTAACAAGAACAGTGGCGGAAGTTTTCCTGCTTCTACAGCCGTGTAGTCTCGTCACGAAAGTTTCTTGACCTTTGTCAAGCATGTGATATACATCTCTCTTTCAAAGCAGATTAAAAAACATCTCATGAATTGCAATGGATATCAATTAATGTACAAATGCCGCTTATTCCAATGAATAAAGCATGTCACAACACACCGCGGCAAATATATACGTATTACCGCCCTCGAGGCACGAAAGAAGTAAGTAAGTGTGGAAAACCTATAAGCAAGAGAGTGAGTCAGCGAGTAAGCAGTTAAGAAATACTCTCAGGTGTCTAATTAAGCAAACTCACGGTTACGCGCGCTTGCATAGGCAGATTCGAAAAGTCGCAAACACGCAAACTAGACACAATATTATATGCGTAAACGCATGCATCTACGCATGTAAGATCTGTCCGTCCGTCCGTCCGTCTGGTCTGTCTGGTCTGGTCTGTCTGGTCTGTCTGGTCTGTCTGGTCTGTCTGTGTCTGTCTGTCTGTCTGTCTGTCTGTCTGTCTGTCTGTCTGTCTGTCTGTCTGTCTCCCTCTCTCTCTCTCGCGCGCGCGCGCACACAGACACACATACACACACACACACACACACACACACACACACAGACACACACACACGTTTCAATATTTTGAATAATCTCATAAGCAATACTATTCTCCCCTCAACGCATTAAACGAAAAGTTATCACATAGCCGTATATCATTTGCCGGTAAAGCGCTATGAACGAAAACACACAACATATTATAGTCACGCAAGAGATCTTTGCTCTGTCAAGGAACAGATACTTCGGAGAGACTGAATTGATTTGACGGGAATTAAGTCAAAGCAACTGCATTGATTTCGTTCTACATGTTAATGCTAACACACACACACACACACACACACACACACACACACACGCACACGCATACGCACACACGCCCACGCACACGCACACACTGATAGACTACATTTAGAAGGTGATGAAAGAGACAAACGCAGACATAGACAAGAACAGAAAATATGAGACAGGTATAGACAGAAACACACAAACAAACTAAAGTTACAGGTAGAAGAGGCATGCAAGTAAGAAATGCTTGTTCCAGAGTTGTTCATAGCGTTTGTGCCTGCATGCAAGTAAGAAATGCTTGTTCCAGAGTTGTTCATAGCGTTTGTGCCTGCTTTGACATGGTATACAAACACTTACTTACTCTGCCAAGATACAAAGCATTTAATGGTCGTCATGATGGACATGACCCCTAAGGTCAGCCTCGATCCAGATTTACCCACAACACCTCGGGCATCTGCGCGGTGAGCGTTATGGAAGCGACTTGATGGGTCTCATTTTATATTATTCTAGATGTCAGGACACCCAGAGCATAAACGCCGCAGGGACGAGAAGCCAGAATCGCTTTATGGGCTAGCAAGTAAAAGATTTCTCCTCCTCACTCCCTTCACGCCCGGAATATCACAGCCAAGGATATTCATGGCTTTAAGAGAAAGATGAAGAAGACAAGCAGAATGAAATGAGCCCCAAGCAAATTTTTTTTGCCAGAATTTGTGGTCTGCAAATACATTCTGAGATGATAGCAGAAGTTAGAAGCATCCGATACGAAATTCGTATCCAGTTACCACACCCCTGTTGCTGCGATTGATAACGCTGACGAGCTGTACAAAAATGACCTGTGGTCCTCGAGTTCATTGAGTGTCCCTCCTGTCATTACAATAGCCTTGATGGCCAATTTGGAAAAGCTTCCAGAGACGGGTTCCGCTAGTGGACTCGTCCGAGGAGAGGGGTGTGAGAAAGACCGCCAATGCTGACGGGCCACACGAGCTGGTGCGCCATAACATCCGATTGGTTGCGTTTTTACAAGTTTTTCCCCAAATCTCCAGATTCTTTTGTCGTTCTGTGTGTGAATAACAGCGAATTCAACTGCGAATAAATAAACCGATCAAGATTGTTTGCTAGTCAGATGCTGTGGCCCGCAAGCTTGTATGGTCCGCCAGCTTGCCTGTCTTTCCCACACCCTTGTCCTCGGACCAGTCCACTAGTGTGGCCCGTCTCTGGAAGCTTTTCGGGAAAGCCGAACTTCAGTTAGATCGTAAAGGTGCGTATCAAACTGTGTAATCAAGACTTGTTGGTGTATCTTATTGTGTGTGTTTTTTAATTGTGTCATTGCTATTATTCTCCTTTAGGCCACATCAGTATTTGATGTGGGGACAAAAAACACAATGCAGCCGCCCTCGGTTGACATCAGTTGCTGAGTTCAAAACGTATGCAGTTTAAATAGACGCCATGATATAAAACGTTAAGTCATATTTTTTCATTGCATCACATCTCATGTCATTGTGCTCCACCTCAACAGACCTCTCCACACACATATCCCCTCATTTCATTGCGTTGCATCTCGTCTTGTTCTCACAATCTCTGCACGAATCCAGACGCGGCATTGTGAACACAGAGATTCCAGTCTCAGCCGCGCTGAATGTGGGCGCCGTGGACGTCGCCACCAACATCCTTGATGAGGCACGGTCGTGTCAAAATGGAATATCATTTTGTGACATCGTTTGCAAACACTTAATAGATATTGCTCCGCTCTGAACGTGAGCTTTTTAAGCCAACTCGGTCCCAACTTTTATGACAAGTTCAGGAGATCAGAATGGGATACACATGAAGACATGACTTAAGACCCCTGCAGCTCACTGCTTACAGTATAAACTTGTGCATTAGTGATCCGTGCGGCATACAGTTTTGAACATAGACTTGTGATACGGTGATATGTATGTTTTTACTGATAATCTTGCCTGCACTGTAATAATCAATTCACACCCTTGAATTAATAAAGCAGTTGAGAAAATAGGCTATACACAAAAGTGTACGTAGTTCCCCAATTGCACACAGCTCTACGAGGGAGAGGATATGGCTGTGCCGAGTCCTACTGGTCACGGTGGAAACCAGCAGAGCTATTTAGATCAAAGGGCAGTGGGGTGCCTAAAGACGCTTGGGAGCGTACTCTAGATATACACACTTTCATATCCTCGCGTGAAGGTATGACCAGGGGCGCGTTGCTTCCGCTGGAAACCTTAGGAGATCTTGCTAGGAATAGGTCGGTTTCAACATGTCAAAATGATGAAAGCAGATGTAAATGCAGTTAAATGCTTTTCAATAGTTGACACCGGCCTATATTTGCCAACTAGGTAGGCTAGGCAACGCACCCCAGATCTGCCATAGCTGTTTTGATGACAATTTGGAGAAAGATTCTAACTGTATTGTTGAGCGCCGAAGCCCACGAGCGAGCTAGTTCCGCCTGACTTAACATTTGCTTAATGAGGTGATTTTTTTTCCAAACCTAGATATTCAAAAGTTGCTATTAAAGAAACTTATATAGAGAGAATGTACTGCAGCGGGATATTCAGAGGTTGTGCACAAATGGTTGAGGATCGATTTCGTGCACACAACTTATTTTCGATAATTTTCATGAAAAATGATGAACTCGCTGGTTGTGCCTCCCCTTAACCTCCGACGTACATGGAAGTTGCTGGGGGCCGGCTATCTGCGGGCAACCACATTTTGTCATCAAAACTACCAGAAAAACAACAACCTAGTGGACGTGAGAAGCGTCTGGTAGCTCATGCAGTAAGGTAAACTTACTGCACGCGAGACATTGGTGTGTGTAGGGAAACACAAGGTCACTTTACTTTTAAAGGAGAAAAAGAGAAATCGACTGGTCTTTCGAATTGAGGCACAGATGCTAGGCCTTCGGCGAGGTACCGAGCTGTCTGCTCTGCGGCACCGGTCCTCTCGAATCAACTGCCAGCTGCATTGCGTCAGGAAACAAAACCGAGGGCTTTCAAAAGAGA
>JAWQFJ010017101.1:47500-65000 GCA_034096865.1 Theodoxus fluviatilis | reverse complement strand
CGTAGTCTGAACACTTTTGTTTTCTTTAAGCTGTTCGATTCTCAAATTACACCAGCCCTCTTGTATGGGGCAGAGATATGGGGGATAAAAAAAGTGTGACGACATAGAAAAAACGCATATGTTCGCTTGCAAACGGTTTATGGGTCTGGACGTGAGATCACCAAATACTATGATTTATGGTGAGACTGGAAGGTATCCCCTTACCGTGATGGCTTTGCTGAGAGCATTAATATATTGTTTAAGCTTGTCAAAATGCCAATAGACAGACTTCCAGAGCAAGCCTACCTGATGCTCATCAATACCAGCCTGCCAACAGAACTAAACTGGGCAAAGGGTATTGAAATTTCTTGTCCAGAATAGGTTATAATTTTGTTTGGGCAAATGGAGGAAATAAGCGTATTGAAAACAGTAGAACAAAGATTAGGAGATTGCTTCAGGCAAAAATGGTGTGCTAAGCTCGACAGTTTAGACCGATTTGCCTTCTATAGAACCATGAAATGCTCATTTCAGACAGAGAGCTACCTGAACGATATCAATATAAAAAAAACTTTAGGGACACATTTATCCGAATCCGCTTGGAAATAAACGAACTACGGAGTAATGAAAGACTTTATAGGGAGAATGCTGATGTGTCATGTCCTTTCTGTGCAGAACAAGTAGAAAATGAAGAACATTTTTAATCCACTGTCCCATGTACAAATATTTAAGAGAAAAATATATTGCCAAGTACATAACCACAGCAAGAGATGGGTATGGCTATTTAGTCAATGGACAAGACGCTTGGAAAAGCAGAGATGTGGCAATGTACGTATATTATGCAATGGCAACAAGAAATCTGTCGTTGAAAGAAAACTAGTCAAGAGTTGTTCATCTCATACTACCTAACAGTATTAATATTGTATCTACTATTAGGTTTCTAAACTTAGAAACGCGTAAAGCCAGTTTCCTATTGTGTACTCTGCCTTTTTAATCCGTCACTCAAGTCTGAAATGCATTAGTATTGTAGCCATTCCTAAGGAGGGTTACACAATTATTTTAAAGCTGTACATAACGATGATGTGTAAAGTATACATTTAAAAAATAGAATGTACATAGCATGTATGTTGTAAAATTTTCTGATGGGCCGTCGTCTGCAATAAAGCAAGCAATCAATCAATCTCTCTCTCTCTCTCTCTCTCTCTCTCTCTCTCTCTCTCTCTCTCTCTCTCTCTTTCTCTCTCTCTCTCTCTCTCTCTCTCTCTCTCTCTCTCTCACACACACACACACACACACACACACACACACACACACACACACACACACAGCCACAAACACAAAGACAGAGAGAGAGAGAGAGAGAGAGAGAGAGAGAGAGAGAGAGAGAGCGAGAGAGAGAGAGGGAGACATGGAGGTTATTTTGTATTCTTATTATTTCAAAGTGCCAATGGCGATATACAGAAAGTGCAACCCTTATGTGATACCGAAAAAGAAACTGTACACCTTAATTTCAACAATGAATATCCATTTCTGGGCATGGAATATTTGCTTTGGTAGGTAAAACAAAGATACGCTTGCAAGGTAATAGTACATGCCCTTGTGTTCCTCGTAATGTTAGCCCTAATCTCGCATGTATAGAGAGGCAGTGACTTGATGGTATTTCGTGTCTGGTGTGACGGTGGTTTGAAATGCAAAGGCAAATTGCAATCTTATGGTCCTGCAATCCTTCTTGTTTGAAAAGGAATTTTCCTTTTGCCTCTTCGTTTCAAGTACGGGTATTTTGTTGGAGATTTTCATGTTTGGTGTGAACAGACTCTCGAATTCTAGTATTCATACCCAGCATCTCGTTCTGAGTCCTTCTTCTGTTCTGATGGGCAAGATGGCATTTATGCTGGCCACGGACTGGCGGGAAAGTGCTAAAGCTCAGCGGACCAGATCTTTTGTCGCTTTGGCCCTCCATTTGCCTGGATTTTATACCTGGTGAACATGATTGTGTTCTACCGTTTTCTCTATAACTCTGGCTACGTATTGCTTTCCCTGTACATGCTTGTATATTAATGTAGTGCGACCATTGAGGGCTGCTTTATTCCTCCGCGGCAATAAACGTCTCCATTCCTTTTCGTTTGACGTCGATCCTCCACCATTATCTCATAATAGAACAGGGCAGTAGAGGTTTATTGCTGCATTGTAGCTAGCCATGCTATTATCACTGCATGAAGGGTATTGTGCTCGTTCCTTCGTCTGCATCGACTGACCCCAGATAATAATTTCAGCACGATCTTATTTTTCTGCTGTTCGTATTTCTCCTTTCCACAAAAGGAATAGAAAGCACATTTTATCGGAGATTTACATTCATTACGAGACTATGTGTTATGTGGAGAGTCAATTGCCTAAACATTTGGCGCTTAAACGAGAGATTTCACCTTTTTTTTGTATTCCGCAGTTTGTTGTTTTGTGTTACATTTACTTGCAAATGAAAAAATAAACAAAACTCGTCCGGCTTTAAAAAAGAAGAGAATAAATCGCGCGTTGTTGAAATAATTATTTGCCAGTTTACTCACTGACGAAAGAATTCTTTGTTTCACAATTTGGATCCTTGTAAGCATACATCTAATAATTTGGGATCTGTTGGAATCTCGAGGAGAACATCAGCTGGTCGCTCAGCGCACGAGGGCGGAAACGCCTTGGTTCAATGCGTAGCAGGATTTTGGGGCCACAGGGGACGCCTGACAAAACCATGTAGTGCTGTGTCGTCACCTAAAACAAAAGACGACGTCGATGCGCTCGTGATGGCGGAATCAAGCTCCTGAGGCCACAAACTCGCTTGTCCTTGGCAACCGCGAAGGGATCACGAGCTCTTAGTGCATGGATGCCCGAGTCACTTGCTCGTCCTCGATCCTCCGGCGGTCTCCAGGAAGGCAAGAATGCACATGAAAGGACCGTCGGTAGCTACTCCTTTCCTCTTCACTCCTCACCAGACCAATGGGACAAAGTGCCTTGAAAGTCTTAAACTTTTACAGTGTTACACCGGCCTTATTTTTCATAGCCATAAATATGGAGAAGTCCCTGATATGGACACGCAGAAAAACTACCCCCTACCCCCTGCTGTTCACGCATTGCAGATAGCATTGAAAAGACGTATTGGCGTTTCTCATAAAAAGTCCTAATTTCAATAATTTCTTTGCCTCTCACGTGGGTCGGACGCTAAATGCCTCGTGCATTTCCCGCGGACTGAACCAATGACGAAGGGAAGGGGACTTGTTGTTTTGCAGTAAACGTTTATGCTGCCCTCGCTCTGCTTTAAAAGGCCAGGCTGTTCTTGCACCGGTGCCGACTTCCTCCTCTCTAGCTCCAGGGTTGCAGCAGTGGAGAGCCCCAGGCTGGAACCATGAAGGTAGGCAGGCATCGCCTCTATGGCAGCATGCAACTAGCGACCTGTATTCCACCTGTTGAAAGAGAATAAGACGTTTGTTTCAACCATATAGTGTCATCTTCAGGAATCTTTTGCGAAAGCGAGTAGTGATTCTCCTGTATAATTCGAAAGCAGAAAATATGGTGGCATTGCTGATAGAAGAAAAAGTCAAACAAGGTGAAATGTAGTAGTCTGCTGTTTCCAATACAAAATTTGACAATGTTCAAAATAACATTTATAACCTTGATGAGTACATGATAATTGATGACAAGAACAAGACCTAAGGTTTTGCTTCAATATGTAGTTTAAATAAACTTATTTTTGCTTTATTAAAGTAAAGCGTAACTTAGTAACCTGCTCTGGAATAACCTATCAGTGTGTTTTTCACTACAACAACAATGTAAAGATTCAAGGAGAATGATACTTGCTGCTAGGCCTTTGTTTTTACTTCAGCCTCAGTTTCTTTCATTACGATTTCCTTTTTCGCTTTAGGTTCTGGAAATGATTTCGACATAACTGTGCTCTCATTTCAGGCAAAGCATATTCTATCCTTTATGTCACAAAACATCTAAGGATTTCATGTGCAAAATAATTCGCGTGACGCGGATCCTTTCTGGCAAAAGCAACTGACGGACAAACAGCAGCACAATTTGCAGTACAGTAGCCTCAGTGACATGTGGAATTTCTACACATTTGTTCCCTGATAGCAGAGATGGTTAAATATTGCGTAATTGATGTCTAGTATCATCAAGAAGGTTAACTGCTGCAAGAATCGTGGGCTTTTCTCGAGATGCAACACACAGACATTAATCTATAGTTTGTCCTTTTTCATCATTGGAGGCCAGAACGGTTCAAAATGGGCGGTAATCAATGAAGATAATAATTATCTTCTGATTGAAAGCTTGCAAGAGGTGTCACCGTTGCATTCTTTGAAACATTCCTGCTGGTGAGAGACAAAGATGTGGTTTTCAAAGAAAAAGGAATGCCATACGGCACATATACCGATATGTGAAATATGAATATATTACATTCAAGCAGCAACTAAAATCCAAGGTGGAAATTGGGGTTAGCTTGTACAAAATTTAAAAAGTGCAGCTGCGCCGAGTGCTGATGCTGTGTTTTAACTCTCTCGGGAATATAGTTTGGGAATTAAGTTCATCGACAAAGTGAAAACGCTTTCGGCTTTGATACACATTTAAAGCAAGGGAACTACTGGATTCATATGGTCACAACGACCGAGAAGGCAGCAACTTAAAGTCCCACTGTGTCCAAAAGTGAGAGCAAACACCGTCGTGCTGTTGAAAGTGCCATGAAATGGTTATTGCACGGGCAGCGCTTGATAGCAGTTGCTAGGTATAGCACGGTTTCACCTTGTTTCTTTGTGTGGATGAGGCAAAGGTATCATGAGCAGTGTTCAGTGAAACAAGGTAGCCAGACAATAAGACAACAATTGATATTCATATGAAAACTAATACGTTTCAAGATGGTAAAGCAAATTAGTGGACAACAAATCGAGAACATTTGTTTTCATATTGTGAGATGGTGTACGTATATAGTAGATACTTTGCATTTACGATGAAAGGATGTTTGCCGATTTCACTCTTCAGTGTTGGCAGAGATATTTACAATCAATGCATTAACATTGTGTATTGAACAGGCTTGACTGATCATGAACATTGGAGGAGCATTTCCTCGTAGACCTACGTGCCGAAAATGTTAACATAACAGCAGGTTGGCAGCGGGACTCAAAGAACATTACACTAAATACTCCTACGTCTATAGACTATTCGTTTCTCGGTGACGCACGACAAGAAGTCATGAGGTTTTTGTGGCAGGGGAGTAAGTTCCCCACTGAGGTCATTTCCTGATTTATAGGGTAGGATGCTGAGACGCTGATTCAAAAAGTACATCTGGCTGTGGCAACTACTCTAGGTTAGCTGCTCTCTCCTTTGCAGCATATTCAGAGGCTGTTTTGTGGAGACGTTATGTAGATACGCACGAAATGCACGTGTCGTGCGAGAAGAGTTCGATCGCATCGACTGTGATGGCAGGAACAAATAAATTGCTCATGGAACTTAATATAACAAATGTTACCGTGGGAAGAAAATATTCACTTTGTGTACCATGCAGTCTCGAAGCAGATACAACTGTTATTGTACGATGAGCTTTCCTTTCATCTCTGGGCAATGTCCTCTGATCGATCCTACCTAACGTCTGAATAATCATTGGATGAAAAGTTAAGACAAGAAGCAGTGCCGTCAAAGCCATAGCACAATCCACAATACACAAACGGCGATAACTCATATTCAAAGACTTAATCGTCTTCGAGAATATGAATATCAGCATTTTCAAACTGCTATTGAGTCAGCTTCAGCAACATTCATCACTCCGTCCCATATAATACTGAAGAGGATGTAGCTAAAGGTTGGCCGTTGTGATCATGGATGGAACTTGTTTAGGACAAAGAGCTTGTGTTGGAAACCTGCTAATGGTAGAGAGCAGAGTGTTGTGGCTTGGGTGAATGTAGGCTGCTGTATCTTGGAAGAATTTCGGCGAAAGAAATCTGATCACTTCGGCCTGGATGATTGTCTGACGATGACCTCAAGAACTCTTCAGAGTGTGCGCAGCACCAGACAGCAAGACGGCCAGTGGTGGTTGACCAGGGAACAGACCAGCGCCTCCGCACACACACTGATCGTGCTGCTGACACTGCCGCATGGTGGTCGGGAGTGGACAATCTCAGGACGGCTTCCTAAAGTAAAAAAAGCAACATTTTAGCATAGACATTGGATCATAAAACAGGGGCACAGGTCAGAGTCGTTGAAGTAATTAGAAAGCAGTGCAGAAGCACTTTGGCGCCTAACTCATGCAAACATCTCAATACAAGATGATGTTTTGAATCGAGTCTTCGGTCAGCGTCCTATAAAAAAGTTAATGCACTCATGAATGCGGAATCATGCAAAGTGAGGACGCATTATTCGACAAGGTGATCTTGCCTTTGTCATTTATGGGAATGAAGGTGGAGGAGTAGAGCTGGGGATAGAGGGAGGGTGGGGGGATGGGAGAGGAGGTTGAGCGCTGATGACTCACAAAGCCATCGCACCCATAACTTCTTTTAATCGAGGACGCCTGACCTTTGTGTTGCAAAGTCTCCTGTTTACAATGGGCCCCAAGAAAACAAGGGAAGTGGGCAAGGGGAATTTGATGGAGGAGTGTTAGTGTGAAAAACGCCCCAAACGAAGCGAAGGGTGAGGCTGGAAGAACGAGACCCTGGGAGTCGCGGCAGGGGAATGTGGTCAGGTGGCTTTTCTCCACGCCCCTGACTTCCTCTCTAGGAGGGGCCTGAAGACTGGAGGATGACGTAGGTGATGAGCATGTCCAGCCACATTTTTCCATGCTGTCCTCTGTCTCCCGCACCTAACGTGTTAACGGACGTAAACACTCGCCAACCAAGCAACAGTTGATAGAAGACATAGATACGTGATTGACCGTTGAGTTCCACACACAGCACTACACGCTAGCTGGACGCTACCCTTTTGGGACTCACCCCAGGGTCGTAATGTTTTTAAATCCCTTTCATATAGTTTGGTCACCATGAAGATACATTTTCTCTCCCAAAATGTTTCCTGATATTCATGCAATCTGAAAGTCATTTAAAACCTTAGTATTTTAAGTCTTAGTTTAGAATGGACAATAACACATCAGCCAATAAACAATTTCTACTTCTTCCTTCAAAACCTGGGTGATCGCGATGGAAAAATAATAAAAGTAGTTGGGAAATGTGGAGAGTAGATGCAAGGACTTGTACGATATCTCTTCTGCTGAAACATATAAACTTACCGCATATGTTTGATTCGGAAAGTGCGTCGTCATTAGTTACTGAAAACAAACATTTACAGGTAAAACAGAAAACAATGTCACGAAAAGTTTATATATCGTGGCTTGATGAACGAAAATTATCTGAATGTGTATGTGTGTGTATGCGCGTGACTCTGTGTGTGTGTGTGTGCGTGTGTGTGTGTGTGTGCGCGTGTGCGTGCGCGCGCGTGTGGTTGTGTGTATTTCCTGGAGAGAAAAAAATTCCTCGTCCATGATTCTAAGTAAGGAATCGTCCAACTCATTCGGAAAAAGTATTCCCTCTGCTTGTGAGAATGTTGCGACACCAAGGGCCCAGACTTTTCTACGAGCTCGCAGATGTTGAGTGGGTAAAAACCTTCGCAGTCACAAAAAGTTTGCAACAGAAGCACTTCGCAAACATGGCGACTTGCAATACTTCCAAGTATTGTCACAAAGAACCCAGATGAAAAAGTAAAATGGCTTGCATCCGCAGTTTTCAAACGGTACCATACAAATGTGACGTCACCTGAAGGCGATACTCAGGAAGTCCTTTTCAAACTAAATTACACTGAAACTACCTATCGTATTGCCTAGTTTTACATGATGTTCATATCAGACTAGCAACTCTCTCTCCACCTCTCTCTCTTTCTCTTTCTCTCTCTTTTTCTCTTTCTCTCTCTCTCCCAATCTTTGCGCTGTTTTTTGTCTTGCCTGATCACGTGTCTATATCTCTGTCGTACGCTTGTTTCTTTGCTTTCCGGTCTACATGCCTCTCTGCCTTTGTTTTTTTTCGTGTATCTGCTGCTGCAAAGGGGCCAATTTTCCTCTCTGGCACGAGCGTGTGCCAGTGCGAGTGTTGTCTGTCAGAGCGTGTTGTCTGTATCTCTCGGTCGGTCGGTCTCGTAATCGTATTGGTGTGTAAGTGCTTGTAAGTGAGTCTGTATCCGACAACTTAAATGATTATGCAATCTCTTTTCCGCAGGGCCTTGTCGCATACCTGGTTTCGCTCTGCTTGGCCGTCTCGCTGGCCTCTTCCTACTACCCGGGAGGAAAGCACGGCGCGACGCAGTACGCCGGAAACGCAGCCCAGTATGCTCAGGACAAGTACGGCGCTCAGAAGGGCATTTTCGACGCTGCCAAGGCTGACCGAGCTCAGAACGCGGCGAAGGCGGCTGGGGGCCAGTACTACGACCGAAGCAATGCATTCGCCAAGGCGGCTGGGAGCGGAGCGGCTCAGGGCCAGGCTGCCAACAAGGCCTACGGCAACAACGCCGCCTACAACAACGCTGGCGCCTTCGCCAACAACGCAGCAGCAGCCAACGCCGGTGGTCAGGCTGCCTTCGCCAGCAACGCGGCAGCGAGGAACGCGGCTGACAAGGCTGCCTACGGGAACAACTATGGCCACCAGGCCGGTTTCAACAAGGGCGGGGTAGGCGGCGCCAACGTCAACTACGCCTTCGACAAGAACTACAACCAAAACGCCCAGGAGAGCGGAGGCTACGTCCTGGAGGAGAGCTCGAACTCCCACGCCCTGGACGACCTCAGGAACCGCGATAGCCGCTACGGGCTCAACAAGGACGCATTCACCGCACAGAAGGGACAGTCCTTCGCCAATCAAGCGGCAGCCGGAGCCAAGGCCGCCTCTGCCGCCAACGCCCAGGATTATGCCGCGAGCAATTACGGCAAGGCCGCGGGAGCCTCTGCCTTTGGTGCGGGCAGGAACTACCTTCAGGACGCCAACGCTCTGTCCAAGGCAGGCGCCAACAACGCCTACGACAATGCACAGAAGGGAGTCCTCCAGAAGTCCGACAGCTACGCTGCCAAGAACGACCTCTACGCCCGCCAGGCCGCCCAAGGCGCCAAGGGCTTCGGAGGCCAAGGTTTCGGAAGCGCCGTCGCCAAGGTCGGTGGTGGCGGTTACGACGAAGATGGCTACGGCAACAAGGGAGGCGTTGGCTACGAGAAGGGCGGTCAGGCCCAGTCCGCTTTCGGGAAGAACGCTGCACTCGCTGACATTGCTAAGGGGAGCGCTGCCGCTGCATCCGGCGACTACCTTCTCGCCAAGGGTCTCTCCAACAGAGCCGCTGGCTCTGGCGGTTTCCTGAACGCCAAGGCAGCCACTAACCGTGACGCCGGATTCTTCCACAAGGCCGACCAAGCCGCTGGAGCTCAGGGTTACGGCGCTCAAGGCGCTGCAGCCGGACGCAACGCCGCTGACTACAGGGAGCAGTACGCCGACAAGGCAGGTGCTGCTAACGCAGCTGCCGCCGGCAGCAACTTCAACCTCGGCCAGACCGACAACCAGGACGCCAAGCGCGTGCAGTCCGACCGCATCAACAACAGGCGCGTCTACAAGAAGTTCTTCACTTCCCGCAACGCTGGAGGCAAAAACAATGAGCGTCTGGCCTACAACAACAAGAACTACAACAACGTCTTCGGCAACCAGTACGGCAGTGGCGGCAACAACGGCTTCAAGGACGCCGCTTCGGCAGCCGCCGCCCAAGCGAGCCAGGGTGCCGCAAACCAGTACGCCCAGAAGGCCGCAAGGGGCAACAACGGCTTCCTGCAACAGGCCCTCAAGGCAGCGGACAACGGCTTTGCCAACCAGAACGCCGCAGCCTTCGCCCAGCAGGCCGCCAACGCCAAGGGCTACGGCCGTGATGCAGGCCAGGCTGCCTACAACAACGCCAAGTACGCCGGTGTTGACGCAAACTCCGCTGCCAGGGGCGTCAACCAGCAGAACTACGGCGTCGGGGCCAAGGGGCTTGCCGCCAACCAGGCTGCCGCCCAAGCTGGCGGCTACGGCTCTGGTGGCTATGGGGGATACGGCGCTGGAGGTTCTGGGGGCTATGGCGGCTATGGTGGCTATGGCGCCTACCCCTACAGCGGAGGCTACGGAGGCAACTACAAGGGCTACGGCGGTAACTACGGCGGTAACTACGGCAACCTTCTGGGCACCTACGGCGGGGGCTACGGCTACGGCCGAGGTCTGGGCGGTTACGGCGGCTACGGCGCCTACGGTAGCAACCCCTACTACGGCGGTGGCTACGGCGGCTACGCTTACAGCCCTGCCTACAGTTATGGCTACGGCAGCAAGGGCCAAGACAAGGGTGACTGGTGATTGGGGATTTTTCTCGAAGGCGCGTGCCCTTTGCTTTCTCTTCCTCCATTTTCTCGTGTATCATCGACATGTTTTGGGTGTGAAATTGCAGAATAACTCCGGAAACCCGTGTACGTGTGAATAGAGCTGATTGTCAATAAATGCTCATTTTGATTTTATAATCCCTTTTGTTTGTGTTCTTTATGAAGTTTGTACGTCAGGAATCTTCTTAACCACAAAGGGACCCTTGTAATGAAGCTTGTAATCACGAGTGAATGAAGACGAACGACCGTATACGACTGCTGAAGTACTGTCCAGTAATCCAATGAAGTGAATGAAAATAGATCCAACTACTCATTGTTACGTCAGAAAGGATCTCCTAAATTTCATTATACTTTTGTCTCGGTTAGACAATAGGTTACATATTGTTAAAATGTAAATTTTCATCAAACACACACATGCACACGCACGCACATGCGCGCTCGCGCGCGCACGCATACACACGCACGCACACACACACACACACAAACAACTATTGCATGATACATACATATTCATTCAAAATCTCCTTGAATGATAAAACATTTTACAAAGTATCTCACATCATTAAAATATATCAAATCAGAGAACGGCGAACCTTTTCTCCAAATTTTTAGGACACAACCATATTCCTTTTTGTATGGATCTTAGTATCAGCTACGACATCAGTGAGTTATTACACATGAAAGATATGTCTTTCGTATGAAAGAAGTCACGATAAAAGCAAGCGTAAAGCGGGTTGGAGTTGACGTGCAACTATCAATATGTCTGTGGACCTGCTGGTACCAGTGTGTGTGCATGCGCGCGCGCACACACTCGCATGCACACACACACACACACACACACACACACACACACACACACACACAAAGGGATGGAGGGAGGGAGGGATGGAGGGAGAGAGAGAGAGAGAGAGAGAGAGAGAGAGAGAGAGAGAGAGAGAGAGAGAGAGAGAGAGAGAGAGAGAGAGGACGAAGTGTATAAGTCATGAGCTTTCACCAAATTCCCATGCACAGTGCTAGCACAGATGTGCATGCTGGCGTCGGACAGTACAAGAACTTGCAAGCAGTCGCACAATCAACCCGTCTTTGTCTCAACTCATCTCTGGTACAGGACTGCGTTTTCCGCTGCACACACACATTATCAACCATACTCGGCCATTGACCACGCAAGCTTTCCCAAAATAGGGGACACCGATTTAGATCTGCATGCCGAGCCCGGGCAGCCATGAAGGTAAAACTGTTGCAGTAAGAAATGCGTGGCCACAGATGCATGCAGAAGAGGGTAGCGTGACCACACAGAGCAGGCTTGAAGCGGAATTCAGCCAAGATAAATGCAGACCGCACTACTGGAGTCGAGAGTCGTACGCCCTGTCTGACCCTCGCCCCGAGTGTCGCCAGTTTAAGGCGAGTTCTAACAGCGATAGTCTGGAATATTCAGTGGATTTCTTACAGCCTGTCCATGCAGCGCGTGCCTGGCTTAGCAAATCCTAACTGCGTGACTTGGCCGTGGCTTCATGCGACGGTTATGTCTGTTCTATGAGTCACGTGCACCGAGGCAGAAAAGAGGAAAATGGTGTGGAGCAGGGAGCAGGTTCATGCATAAAGGGAAGTTGTTTTAATCGGCAGGCCGATCACGTGACTTTTGCCTCGTTAAATTTGTCACCGGAGAAAGAGAATTCGGGAGTTAGAATTCGACACACTGAGAAACTTCATCCATCAAACACTTTCATTATTCTGTGACGATATTGGCACTTAAAGAGATAGCGCAATCATAGTCACCACTAAACACAGACTGTAGCAACTACTTACTACTATGTAATTATGACGGACATACGTTTATGTCGATCCTCGTGACTTTAAAGAGACATTTACGAAGAAGTTAAATTAGATAACCATAAAAATAATTATGATTGTTCTTAATAAATATTCAAAATGCGACATATGTGAATAACATGATAATTATGGGCCTAGTGAATGGTTTTAGAAAGAATGACGACACAAATTGTGAGAGAAATACCTCATATGTCACGATGTGCTTAAAGTAGAGAATTTGCTCTCTGCAAAAGGTTGGCGATCTCATTAATTAAATGTTGAACGACGTACTTGGTCCTGCTCTGCTTTTCGTCAACATCACTTGGAGTTTCATTAGGAGGGAATACTCCTTTAAGGAAGGAAACGTGGGGAACAACCCCGTTCTCTCAAGATAACATCATGACTGCACCACTATTCAAATTTTCAACAGCTGTTTACAATGAAAATGTTTGTACACGTATCTGATGGGGCTAACAGCACAACACAGCAAACAAAGGAGAAGACAGAAAGACAAAACAATCGTTGATTTTTTAAAAATGACGACCATGGCCTTTAACCTGTGTCTTGAAGAGTGGTGTGTACAGTGACGACACAGCTGTGGCAACAGCAAACGTGATGGTGAGATTCACAGCAGAGCAAGCTCTGTAGCAGCAGCAGCTATATTTGCAGCAGCAGCAGAGGCAACAGCAACAACAACAGCAGCAGGAAGAGTAGCAAGGCAGCAGCGAAAGTAGCTGATGGATTAGGAAAAAACCCACTGTTGTACCAAATTCACCAGAGAGGGCACGGAAAACAACAGTAACAACAACAACAACAAAAACAAATTCGACAACAACAACAAGCACTATGACATAAATGTACCTGTAACACAAAAAGTTAATTTGATGGCCAATTCTTGTTACAATAAACAATGTTTAATGCGTAGCTTAAAACATCTTGTGATAAAACCTTTAGTCAAAGTTGGGATTAACGAGTGGTCAGGCACACGGAGCCTTACACCTACATCACACGCGTTAGGTCTGGCATATAATGCTAGCAAATAGTGGTCGTACATTTACGAAACGTGATAATGTATTGTCAACGTCAGTAGCAGCAGCATCAACAACGGCTGAAAAATTAAAAGACGACGAAGACGAAGGAGGAGGAAGAGGAGGAGGGGAGGGGGGCGGAGGAGGGGGGAGGAGGAGGAGGAGGAGGAGGAGGAGGAGGGAGGAGGAGGGAGGAGGAGGGAGGAGGAGGAGAAGGAGGGGGAGGAGGAGGGGGAGGAGGAGGAGGAGGAGGGGGAGGGGGAGGGGGAGGGAGAGGAGGGGGGGAGGAGGAGGAGGAGGAGGAGGAGGAGGAGGAGGAGGAGGAGGAGGAGGAGGAGGAGGAGGAGGAGGAGGAGGAGGAGGAGGAGGAGGAGGAGGAGGAGGAGGAGTCTACACAGTTTTACAGATACTACAATGATAATCTCGACAAAACTCATACACATGAGGAAGAAAGATATGGCATACCTAAAGGGATAACGATGTTGACGATAATGTTTAAATCCTGTCAGCCTTTGTAGACTTTGTAAGGACATTGACCACGAAAACCACGAAAACCACGAAAACTTGGGGAGCGTGAAAGGGGAAAAAGAGACACAATTGAGGGGTGCCGCGTGAAAGGTATTTTTGACAGAGGGGATGGGATGAACATGTAGACAGTGTCAAGGATGCCAAAATGAAATGGGTAGACCAGGATGACAAAGAAAAGAAAGTAACCGCTATATCTGTGTCCTGGTCACTAAAGCTAGGGAATGGGTAGGTGTGGGAAGCGGGGCGGGAGGATAAACTGTAGAGAGATGTGAGTCTTTGTTCCCCAGCAGGCGGAAGGAGAACAATGAAAACGTTTAGCAGTTTATGGCCATTAAAAACGACATCATGGAGCAGCAGCATTTTTGTCACTGCTTTGGATACAAGTAAAGGCACCTTCCGGCAGTCTCGATCGTAAACTTAGCCATAGCTTTGTATTTTTATTAAATTTATATACGATAACCCTCGCAGATTCCACACAATCTGAGGGTAGATTATATTGCTTTACACAGTGAAATTCTGCTTTCGCAAACACTGGCAAGTGTACAGCCGCTATTTGCCTCGTTGACTTGGTTCAGTTCTTGCACATACAACCGCAACAACATCAAGAGCAACAACACTGGAATATTTAATTAGGCATTTTTGAAGAATGCCCGGAGAATTTCAACGTGCACTCCTTTACTCCGAAGATGTGAGAAGCAAAATATGTCATCTTTGTTATGGACCAAGATGAAGGCTTTTGTTCCGTAACGATTACCGGCACATCAAGGTGCAAATTGAATGCCACATTTTGTACCCCAAAGTGACGAGAAAATTGAAGTCTTTCTGTGCTGAATAGCTATGGTATTTAAAAAAAGTTGGAATAAAGATATTGAAAACTTTTCATGTGCTCTTTCTAAATGATTGTTTGTAATAGAGAGAGTACAATAACTTGGATTTGACAATCATCTCATTAGCAAAAACTGAATATTCATGGTTCTATCTGTCCAATGAAGAGAAGCAGCAGCAACGTCAACAACACTTGCAGACTTTTTGTCGAAGTTTTGTTTACCAAAAGCAACGACTATACACGTTTTACTCAAAAGTTTATTTACCTTTACCGGAGACTGGCTGAAACTGCAAAAAGAAATAACATTTCCGAAGCTCACGATTGCACGGAAGTATTTTTACATTGAAGACAGTGTTTACAGCGAACTTTTCATGAACCTCAAATCCGGTATAGAATACAAGTGCAATTACAATAAACCAATGTTTTACAAATCATGAAAAACCTCTATGGAAACATGTATGTTTAAACAACATGAGCACAGATATCCAGTGAAATGGAAACATTGAATGTTCAAACTAGATTAGTACAGATATCCAGTGAACTGGAAACATATATCATCAAACAATATCAGTGCATGTATCTGGTGAAATGAAAACATGTATGATCAATATTAGTACATATATCCAGTAAAAAGGAAATATATATTATCAAACAACTACAGACATCCAGTGAAATGGCCGTCCTCAGGAGAAAATCCAAACAAACACAGCGAACAAAAAAAAGAACTTATTTTAACTGAATGTTTGCTCTCCCCCCCCCCCCCCTCCCTCGCACAATGAGGAAAGAAAACCACATCGTTTTGCCCTGCCGCTCCTAAAACGATTTCAGAACAGGACGATAAACAAACCCCCGCACTCCTTAGGAGAAGCAAATGTAAGTGTTCTCTCGCTAAAAGGCTCTCCTACGAAAGGGGAGACAAGTCGTCGAGCCATAATTTCCTTCGCGTCTTTTCTGCTTCGTACTTTTTTTAAATATCCTCTCATGTACTACCTTAGGGGAGATAAATCGTGAAGCCGTAGACACAGATTTGAGACATCAGGTAAAACGTCACAGCTGTTAGTCCATGCATTTTCTCCGTCAACACATTAGCATGCTAAAGCATGCACCGAATGATGACATCACCGCGACAATGGGCAGATGCAATACGAAAAAGGTATGCACGACTGTGCAAGCAGCAATGCTACATCTTTAACATTTCTTTTCAGAACGAACAGAAACCTAATAGTGTGGTCAAGATCACATTCAAACGATCGAGAACATCATTGCTTCGCAAAGTATAACGTTTCAAGAGGGGCAATTCAGAAATAGCGAATGACTCAGCAACTCAAATATGTACAACAAAGAGCGATGAAGCGAAGCAGTAACAAGCGATAAAAGTATAAGTAGTTTGAGGCAAAAGCAAAATGGCCTGATTTAAAAAAACCTTTCTGGAGCGATTGGCTAAAGAGGAGGAAAAGAGAAAGGGACGTGAGCCCAAGTGAAAGATTGACTAAAGGTATTTTGATTCTTAAAATTAATGCACGAAATAAGTCACGAGCAAAATTATTGGGCAAGACAAATTTGAAGCATACGCGAAGAAACAGTGTCAACTAAAGATAAATGGGTAAGAAAAAAATCTAATCGTTTGAAGAAGAAATAACCGTGACAAAGTGATGAGAGATATACATTTACTTCGCACATGAGAGTACTCCTTCATCACCAGGTGCAAAACTTCTCAAAGCAAACTAGTTCCGCGTTGGAACGGTAAACCATAGACTAGGTGAAGTAGAACGAGAAGAGCGTATTTGTTGTGGAAAGTTTTTTCAGAGCACGCCCACATTGCAGGAGAAGGAGGAGGAGGAGGAGGAGGAGGAGGAGGAGGAGGAGGAGGAGGAGGAGGAGGAGGAGGAGGAGGAGGAGGAGGAGGAGGAGGAGTAAGAGGAAGAGGGGGAGAAGGAGGAGGAGACGGAGGAGAAGGAGGAGGAGGAGGAAGGGGAGGGGAGGGGGAGGGGGAAGAGGGAGAAGAGGAGGAGGAGGGGGAAGGAGGAGGAGGGGGAGGAGAAGGAAGAGGAGGGGGAGGAGGAGGGGGAGGGGGAGGAGGGGGAGGGGGAGGGAGAGAGAGAGGGGGAAGGGGAGGGGGAGGAGGAGGGGGAGGAGGAGGAGGAGGAGAAGGGGGAGGAGGAGGAGAAGGAGGAGGAGGAGGAGACGGAGGAGAAGGAGGAGGAGAAGGAGGAGGAGGAGGAGGAGGAGACGGAGGAGGAGGAGGAGGAGGAGGAGGGAGAGGGGGAGGGAGAGGGAGAGGGGAAGGGGGAGGGGGAGGGGGAGGAGGAGGAGGAGGAGGAGGAGGAGGAGGAGGAGGAGGAGGAGGAGGAGGAGGAGGAGGAGGAGGAGGAGGAGGAGGAGGAGGAGGAGGAGACGGAGGAGGAGGAGAAAGCAAAGAAATAGTAGAGGAAACAACACGAGGTCTCACATGATAGGCCTAATATATGTGTAAGAAAAATAAAATACTTCAACAGCAATCAATACAGCATTCTGAAATGTACGGGGTAGAGTGAAAAGAGAGAGGATGCAAAACCATTTAGAACCAAAGCGAAAAAGCTGCGCTGCAAACACGAGTAAAATCTTGACGTTGGCGCATGAGCCGAAGAAAAATGAAGAAGAAATTGTTCAAAAACGTCAGAAGAGCGAGCATTGAGAGGAACACTTACAGCTACGGCCCGCTCGGGTGGAAAAGTAAAAGTCTGACAAAAGCGCAAGGAACAAAAGAGACTGGTGTAACAGGAAGAGGGAAGGCGAGGAGGAGCTAGGGATCTGTCTGCATTAACAAGTCCCCAGGACACGCAAGGAGGGAGGCCTGCATTAACAAGTCCCCAGGACACGCATGGAGGGAGGCCTGCAGAGACGACTGTAGAAGGTGGGGTGGAGAAATAGGGGGGGGGGGGAAAGAATAGCATTAACCTG
>JAWQFJ010017101.1:37500-45000 GCA_034096865.1 Theodoxus fluviatilis | reverse complement strand
TCAGCCAATCAGTTGCGTCCTACTAAACAGATTTGACATGGATGCCTGTATTCAAAGGTCATACAGCAAGCTACTTCATTGCACCTCATTTCCATTTCCGCAGGTGGCGAGACTGGTGGTGGCTGCGTCCCTGTGCCTAACAGGCGTAGTTGCAGGCGGAACTACGGGGGGTCTGGTGACAGGCGGACTGGGTGGTGGAGTGGGAGGTGGACTGGGTGGTGGACTGGGAGGTGGTCTGGGAGGTGGACTGGGAGGTGGACTGGGTGGTGGAGTGGGAGGTGGACTGGGTGGTGGAGTGGGAGGTGGACTGGGGTTCGGAGCACCCATCGACGCGACTCGCACTGCCGTTAGTGGCACGGCTCAGAGTGGTGAGAGTGGCAGCTCCGGCCAGCAGAAGGCAGTCCGTGATGCCGCCAACTTCAACTCGGCTGCAAGCTACGGCGGTCGTCAGGCTGGCAGGTACGTGTAGAAGGAAAGAGCGAGGGAAAGAGAGAGAGATAGAGAGAGAGAGAGAGAGAGAGGGGGGGGGAAGAAACTGAGAGACACAGAGAGAACTGAGAGACACAGAGAGAACAGAGAGAGACAGAGAGAGAGAGAGAGAGAGAGAATGTGAGAGAGAATGAGAGAGAGAAAGAGAAGGAGAGAGAGAGACAGACAGAAAATAAGGCGTGCACGTGTGTGTGTATGTGTGTGTGCGTGCGCGCGCGCGTGTGTGTATGTTTGTATGCATGCGAGAGAGTGCAAGAATGTATTTGTGGTGTATGTGCATGCATGCGTGCGTGTTTGCGTTAATGTGTGTGTGTGTGTAGGCCTACGTGCACGAACAAATGTGTATGCATGCACGCATTATTATGTGTTACTGTAAATGGGAGATAAAAGATTGTCAAATAATAAAATGACTTGTCAGGAAATTACATGGCAGTGCGTAGCAACTACATGTTACACGTAGTAATATAACCTTTACTGAGGCATATAGCCTTTTGTTCGAAAAGGAAACTTGCTTGAATTAGATTATGTATCATATGTCATTTGCAGTAATAATATTTTTAATAGATGTTTTCATTAAGGAGAACAAAAATCTTTTATCTGTCTTTTTACCTCGTTGATAGAGGACTTCAAAACTTTACGAACCACCCAAAAAACATAATGTTATTTCGCACCAAACCCCACTCAGGTACTGTTGATTTCCTGACAGACTGGGCTTCAGCGACCAGGGTTTCGGCAAGAACCAGGCCAGCAAGGACCAAAGGGGAGCTTACAGCGCCCAGGGTTACGACCAGCAGGCCGGACGCAATGACAACAACGCCAACAAGATTGTTGACAACGCCCTTCAGGATGGCTACAAGTCCAACAGCGACAACAAGTGAGTGGAGAAAGATATATATATATATATATATATATATATATATATTAGAGAGAGAGAGAGAGAGAGATGCAGACGCATGGTTTCTCATACAGTAAGGCAGACACTTACACATAGACACAAAGGCATAGACGCAGACAAGCGCGTGGGCAAACCTACAGGCCCTTTATGTGCTCGAGTACATGCACGTGCACATACAACTCACGCACATAAGCACTGTCACACGTGAGCTCATACACACGCATTCACACTTCACAAGCGCATGCACAAACACACACACATACACATAACTTGCACAGACACGTGCATGCACGCACACACACACACACACACACACACACACACACACACGCACGCACACAAACACACACTCATTCACTCACACACTCAATCTCTCATTTACACAATGGACCGCCACAGTTACACAGCAAAACCACTGTTTCACGGCCAAGACTGATGCAGAGAAAGAACCAGACAGCAGAGAGGCAATACGGTTTTCTTTCATCCAGGTTCAACCTGCATAACCAGGCCCAGGCCGTTGCCTACAACGACAACGCTGCCAGGAAGAACAACTTCGACCGCGGCAATGTCCTCACCGACAACATCAACTACGGCTTCAACAAGAACTTCAACAATAACATCGACGAGGTCGGCGGTTTCGACGAGGAGACGAGTCGCAACTCCCACGCCCTCGACGTTCTGCAGGTACGCAGGAACACATAGAGGTCTTCCATGCGCGATGTTTGGTCGCTGACTTCAATCCACGGTTAATGCTCTGTCGGATATGAATTGTTCGTAGGATTTTTTTTCTAATGATTTTTAAAAGCAAAAAGTCCTTCAAACACGTCTGCTTCTGGGACCACAAGTTTTGGTAGAGTCCATAGCAACAGCGGTATGCGAACAGAAAGTGTTTTCGTTTCTTATTCGACAGCTTAGCATGTGGAACATGTCACAATTTATTCAATACCGTGCACTCTTGATGATCCTCCTACAGAAAAGCTAGCGATTCGTTCACTACGAAGATAAAGAACCTCCCTGTTGGTGAATGTTGCAACACTCAATTTGCTTAAATTGGGTCAGATGGAGAACAGTCTCGATAGGCGATGCTGACGAGGTATGCATTGTTCATACCTGGAAATGGCGATTTCTGCGGATGAGACAAATCATAGCCACAAGTTCCTTGAATCTTTACTCCCGGACTTAACTGGACTCGTAAGTGTCGGTGTTGAAGCGACTGACACAAAACGCTGCTCTCTGTTGACAGGACCGCAACAAGCTGAACAAGCTGGCTGGTTCCCAGGCCTCAGTGCTGGACAGCAAGTCCGACGCCCAGCGCGCTCTCAAGGAGAACGCCTACAGCCAGAACGCCGCTCAGCAGGCGGGCGAGAACGCCAAGCATGGTCAGGCCAACAGGTGAGACTACAGCGTCGACGTTGTTATGCTCACTGTGATATTCTGTTTTGTTTTAGGAGGAAGGGGTAAAGAAGAGGGGTACATGACAATTAGTGCTGTAGGGGAAATTTTACCAAAGCAAGATAACGGAAGCGGGAGCGCCTCAACTTCCCTAGCACACTGTCTTCATTGACGTTTACTCTCCATACCCGGACGAACAGTTTAAACTCATTCTTTCTCTTCTTTTATTCACCTACAGTATTCTTGATAATACGCTCCACAGTCTTCAAAGCACAGTCGTCACTGACGCTTGCTGCTCGTGCCTTGACGCACAGTTCTCACTGATATCAGTACTGCAGTCTGTGCCGCAGTCTTCACCTAAACATACACTCTTTCCAACCGCCAGGAACCAAGCTTTCGCAGGTGCTCAGCAGCAGGCTCGGGACGCCCTGCTGGACAGCAAGAACACGCACTTCAACAGCGCCGCCAACGGGCTGGACGAGGCCCTCAGGCGTGCCAACCAGGCCGCCCTCCAGGACGCCAGTAATGGTCGTCAGAATGTCGTCCACTCTTCGGCCAGCAAGGGACTTGCTGACCAGAGATTCATCGTCGTTCCCGGCGTCGGCGGCGTCGGCGGCGTGCAAGGTTTGCTGCCGTGGTTCTTGTTAGTTTGTTGTAGATTTTTTGTGAGATCGGCCGGGAACCGATGGTGTTCATGATTTGCTGATTTTGTGGCTGCTCATCGATCTTCAGGAATCGTCTCGGCTGGCTGTGGTCATCTTAGTGTCGACTTAGTTTTGCTTAGCCATGAATTGTAGTAATATTTTCAGTGTATAATGTCTCACAAGAGAACTTCCGTTTAATACTTCAAAGTGTGCCGCTCAGACCAAAGCTGTACATTAAAACATGCTTCTTAAAGGATTGATAACTGTTATGTGTTTACAGCCTGTACATTCTCTCTAGACTTGCATCGTCTGGTTTTCCTTTACATTACATCTCTGGTCGGTATCGCAGATCTGTTCAGAGATGTTATGTTACATTCATCTTTAAATAAAACTTTTTAAAATGCAATTAAAAAAAACCTGCTCTCCACAAAGACACACATAATTAAGCGCACGGGCGATCTCTCTCTCTTTCTCTCTTTCTCTCTCTCTCTGTCTCTCTCTCCCTCCTCCCCCCCCTCTCTCTCTCTCTGTCTCTCTCTCTCTGTGTCTGTCTGTCTCTCTCTCTGTGTGTCTCTCTCTGACTCTCTCTCTCTGTGTCTCTCTCTCTCTGTCTCTCTCTCTCTGTCTCTCTCTCTCTCTCTCTATCTCTCTTTCTCTCTCTCTCTCTCTCTCTCTCTCTCTCTCTCTCTCTTCAACGTCACCTCACCTTTATCCCTCTACTGCCCTCCCTATTTCTCACCACATCCCTCTTTACAGGCGGTGTTGGCGGCGGGTTTGGTGGTGGAGTTGTGGGCGGGGCCGGTGGCGTTGGCGGCAATCTCAAGGGCGGTACCGGGTCCTTCAAGAGTGCCACTGGCGAGGACAGCCAGGCTCAGGAATCCGCCGCACTGAGAGCCGCTAACAAGGCTGCCAACGACGCTGCTGCCATCAACCGCTACAACCGTGCCAAGGGTCTGCAGGCTGCCGACAGGGTGGAGGGACTGAAGGACACTGCCAGCGGCAACCTCAAGCAGGCGCTGCAGGTAGAGAGAGCTTGGCCAGCCAGGCGCCCGATGTTCCCCGTCTTTGGAGGGTGGTGGCATTGGAGTTAGACCGAGCTTGGGTTTGATTTCGTGGGGTGGGGGGGTTTTGGGGTCGTATGCTGTAGTCATTACAAAGGTTGTCGTGAGGATCTGTAGCTCGGAGATGACTTAAGCGTATGAGGCTTTGTACTGAAGTTTGTAACGTGGAGGTTTTTTGTAAGTCCGTTTTGCTCTGCAGTATTTTGTAATGATTTGTATCATACTGAAAGTTATTAAAACTATATAAAGCCAGAATAGGATTTATCTTCCAGCCGTTTATTAGAGTTAATGTTTTTGATGATGCTTATTTATACAATCGGCCACACATTTTATTCATACTGGGTAAATTTTAGTAACATTCTTTAATTAATGTATTACTTTCATAATAGTCCGATGACCACTCTAATTTTTTATGTGTTCTGTCGAGAATAAATTTTCATATGAATTATATTCCAGTGTTTATGATCTGTTTTAACAAAATCTCATCTCTGATAGCTTAACAAAACTATTCAATCATTACAAAAGAAACTTGCATCTTGCAAAGGAAGTAACGTTTGTAGAAAAATGCAAAGTTGATGCAAGATTTCCATGTTGGACATTTCTTAAAAAAATATCTCCGTCTAGTTTAAAACAATTAATGTCTAGAACTTGGAACAGAATCCGTTTTCGCCTTTTTTAGATCACTATACTTCCTTTGCCCACAAGTTGACCTGACTGGCCAGAAATACAACCCTGCATGCTTACACTGAATAACTGCATTCCTCCACCTTTGCTTGGCGCGTGTAGGACGCCAACAACCAGGGCTACAGCGGCAAGAACGCCCAGGCTGCGACCACATCTCAGGGCGCCAACCGGATCAACGCCGACGCAGCGGCCGCCTCCAACAACAAGGCAGCTCGTAGCGACTTCGCCCAGGCAGGTCTGGACAGCGACGTCTTCAGGCGGAAACAGCAGGACCGCAACGACAACGTCCGGCGCCGCAAGAAGTTCTTCCACAAGAAGAACGTGGGTGGTGTCAACAACGAGCGCCTGGTCTACAACAGGCAGGCACTCAACCGCGGTTTCGGACAGGACGCTGCAGCCCAGGCCAGTGCTGGCCACAAGGCCGGCCAGAACACAGGTCTGACCAAGGCTAGCAACGACGCCCGCGCCATCACCAGCAACAAGTTATCCAGACAGGTACGCTACAGCCTGGTGGGATGCTTGCTGAGTGTGTGTGAAGCGGAGCTTTCTTTTACTTCGTGACGGGTGGAATTTTTACCAATAAAAGTAAGCTGTTTGGCGTGTTAGAGAGAGGATTATTATGATGGGATGGAAAGCTTTCACTTCTATCATATTTAACTAAGATAACATGCACGATGGATAATACTATGGCGGATTTACTGCGTTAAGCACACTTTTACTGTTCCATTTCTGCAGTGTGCCGTCTTCTCAGAACTGCTGTAGCCCACCCTCTCCTCCATCCCCACCCCCACCACTTTTAAAAGCGACATTACAAGAGAGACATAATAATCTTTAAACCCGTGGCGGCTTTATATTGTTATAGATGACTCAAACAATGATATTGTTGCCATCATGGTCACTGAAACCATGCCTTTGCAATCTGGCTGCAGGCTGCACAGCAGAACCAGCTCAACTCCAACCAGCGAACTGCAGGCAACGCCGCTTCCCAACAGGCTGCCCAGGCCGCCCAGGCTGCTGGTTCTGCCGGACAGAGCCGCGTCAACAACCAGGAGCGTCTGGATGACGTCAACAAGCATGCGCAGCAGCAGGCTGCAGGTCTTCGTGACAAACAGTACCAGCAGTACGCCAATGCCCAGAGGGCTGCCCAGCAGGCCGCCCAGCAGCAGGGCGCTCACCTTGGCAACAAGGGCGGTAACTACGGCGTCCTTGGCAACGCAGTCGGAGCTCCCGGTTACGCCACCAGCGTGGTCGGAGGTCTGGGTCCCTATGGTGGAGGCTACGGTGGAGGCTACGGCGGAGGCTACGGTGGAGGCTACGGCCCCAGTGGCGCCTACAACACTGGCTACCCTGGAGGCTACGGTGGGGTCAACTATGGAAGCCCCTACGGTTTCTATGGAAACGCCGGCGGGTTCTATGGCCAGGGCGTCGGAGGTTACCCTGGGGGCGCCGGAGGCTACCAGGGCTACGGGCCCAGCTACGGCGGCGCGAACGTCTTTTCCGGGGCAGGCTACGGCAGCAAGGCCCACTAATGTCCAAGACGAAGGTCGAGTTGTCAGCGACAGCAGCAGCAGTAGCATTCGCAACAACGGTCCTGTACATAAAACTCACTTTGGCTTCTCCATGCTCGGTGAATGGCTTCATGTAAACGAAGGAGTGATTGTACCTTGTCCCGTATTTCCAGTGTATGACTCCAGTATGTCTTGTATAATTAAAATTATCGTTATTACCTGAACTTGTGTTTTCTTGTTTTTCTGAGATGTCATCTATGCAAAGCTCACAGGATCTGCGTAAAAGTACCAAGGCGGACATATTTCTTAGGAAATACTTTAGTTAGGAAACTATAGAATCTCGCACAGCTATTGCTACATCAGTTCAGCAGGCATTATTTATGTTTCTTGCCAGTATATCCTACTTGCACGGATACGCAACAAAAAGACAGGAAACAAACCCAAAGTTGCGGTTCATACTATCAATATTTTCTGTACATCTTAAATCATTATGGTGGGAGGTAACCTTCGCACTCGTCATTGCGTTCTCCAAAAATGTGCGCAATGAATACATATATAATATGTTCATAGATTTCCATTATTGTGTCTGGGATTTTTTTCTTCTCTCTCTCTCAGTCTCACCTACATGTAAATGGCCTCTCTTTTTCTGAAAACAGATACACGAAGTCGCCTTCTTCTTAAGATGATTTTGGATGAAACATTCATAAATGTGTTACATTGCCAATGATGACACAATAAATATCTTAACAGCGTCTTAAAAAAAATCGAGAATAATGAGCCTATTCCCGTCTCCTCTTATCCGAGGCCGTGACATTTTATTGAGGTGG
>JAWQFJ010017101.1:25000-32500 GCA_034096865.1 Theodoxus fluviatilis | reverse complement strand
CCATGGCACCTCGCTTCCCACTGCCGTCTGTGGCCGTCAGGAGAAGAAGGGCAGCCTGAAAACCTTCAACATGACGGTGAGTCAGACCAAAACTTTGCCAGTCCATAGACTGCCGTTCTTGGCTACTGGACCGACTATTGATTTTTTTGGGAGGTCAGATGAAAAGTGCTGCTATAAGATTCCAAATGTTTGAGTCTAATACACAATATGATATAAAATCATATTGAAGAAATTATTTTAATGGTTGTATGTTTGTTGGTCGCTTTTGATGTTGTATGGATGTGCGAAATGTTTCGATGAATTCACTGTCTGTAATTTCCTGTCTTTTCTGTCGACATTTTTATTTTCCCATTCTCAAGCTATTACCTTGCATGACTATCTGTAACTCTTCGGTTATAATATAATATTCCCCTGAATTTAGTTGACTAAATTAATTGGCAAAATTATAGGTTTACAACATAGGGGTGATGCAACATAGTTTATTTGGGGGCATTTTAATCTCTTTCCAGAATAGTTTGTTATCTTTCAAGATTCTTGCTGAAGGCTTTCTGATGATATTTAGATGAATATCTTCATTCTAAAATGTTTTTACACCTACCTGTGATATACAAATTGTTTAGTAAACGTGAATATCGTAAAATGCAATGGAGGGAAGAAGCAAATCCAAAACATCTGGTTAAAAACATACTGAAACGTATTATCATTCGTCTGCGGTGAAATTTACTGTGGACAACATTTTCTAAACAGAGGAGAAAACAAAACACAGCTTTTAAAAGACGATTTAAGATTTTTTTTTCTCTCGGGAAAACTGTATTTATTGTCAAAGACACTTCATATAATTCGTACCTACACAGTAAATCAGAATATTCATTCATTTTTGTTAATGTGTCTGCTCTTGAATCGCACCCCCCAACCCCCCCCCCCCCCAAAAAAAAATGTTTTGAAGACAAATTGTCGTGATCTGATCTTAAATTCCGCGAGAAAACTTTCAACTGTATTTTAAGTCGCCAGGCGAATTATCAGAAACAAGGTATTTGGTTCACCGAGAAACTGTATGGCGATGTAATAGTCCAAAGAGGACTAGCGTCCCCGGGGCGCTGTATGTTGCTGATCGCAAGTTTCGTCTTTCACGCTTTAATTCATGGCATTATACTCAACATAAGATGAAGAATACACACCGCCATTGAAACCTGTCCAGAAAATGGATGCCATGTTACAAATACTCAAAACAATTGTCCAACCCCTAAACCGAGGAGAAGCATGTTATGAGTTCTGGTCGCAACGCTACAAGGGGAAACTGTCTCTGTCTTGCAGTGGTGCAGTGTCATACTGGTGGCTGCTGTCTGCGCGCTCAGCCCTGCGCTGGCTTGGCAGACCAGCTCCGGTAGGAACGACCCCTTCGCCGTCTTCTCGGCTCAGCAAGGCAGCGGAAAGGAGCAGAGCTCTGACGCTTTTGCTCAGGCTAACAGGGACTTCGACTTCTTCAACGGCAACCTGCAGCGCGGCAACAAGCACGACAACCAGTTTGGCTTTAACGCCAATGGCTTCTCCGACCAAGCTGCCAAGGCTTCTGCCAACGGCAAACAAGACGACCAGGCGTTCGCCCAAAAAAACGACAAGTTTGACAACTTTCATAAAAAGTTTTTTGACAACTCTCGGAGCATGGCCTTCAACTCAGGATCTTTCGGAAACTTCGACAACAAGGCCAACAAGAATGCGTACGCCCACTCTAACTCAGCCGCCAAGAAGGACAGTTTCGACAACGGGAAGGTTCTCAAGGACAACATCGACTACAAGTTCAACAAGGACTTCAACAACAATCTGAACGAGACCGGTGGCTACGTAGAGGAGGCAGGCCAGAGGGACAAAAAGGTCGACACGTTTGAAGACAGGGCCAAGCTTCACAAGCTCGACAACAACGACTTCAAGTTCGCAGACAACCGCAACGACGCCCAGCGCGCCGTCAAGGAAGCTAAATACGACCACAACGCCAATCAAGCACAAGCCGCCAACGGCAAGTTCGGTCAGAGAGAGAACGCTGCCCAGAAGGCTGGAGATAAGAACGACTTCCAGAGCGTCCTCTTCGACAGGAAGGACAACGTCTTCAAGGCGGACGACACCGGACTGGACAAGGCCGTGCGTCAGGCCAGCAAGGAACAGAAGGCACAGGAGGACTTCGGCAAGAAGAGCGCTGCTGATGCCAACGGGTACAAGGGTCAGGAAGACAAGCGCTATCAGTCCCATCCCGGTGGTCAGACGTACGGGGCCAACACTGGCGGAAAAGACAGGGTCTATGTTGGTGGTTCACCCGGCTACCAAGCAGGAGACCACGGCGCTGCCGGTTACGCTGGAGGGGCTCCAGCGCCCAATAGCGGCAACACCGTCAAGGGACAAGGCGGTGAGTATCAGTCCGCGTATGGTGAGAAAGCTCTCAATGTAGATGCTGGTAAGAAGGCTGAAAGCAAGCACGCCGCCAACGACGCCGCTGCCCTCAATCAGCACAATCGCTCCGTTGACAAGATCAACTACGACCAAGTCAAGGGTTTGAGAGACACGCATGCTGGCAATCTGAAAGCTGCGGAAAAAGGCTCAAGTGCTCAGGGTTACTCCAATAAGGACGCTAAAGCACAGAAGTATGCAAGTGGAGGTGACAAACAGTTTGCTGACGCTGCTGCTCAATCCAATGCAAATGCCTTCAAGTCTTCCAACGGCCAGGCCAAGCTGGACAAAGACGTCTTCAAGCAGAAGGTTCAAGACAACAGCCAGAACTACCGCAAGATGAAAAAGTTTTTCCACACCAAGAGCATAGGTGGCAAGAACAAAGAAGATCTCACCTATGACCGTAACAATCTTCAGCGTGAGTTCGGAGACAAGGCAACTGCCCAGAAGGAGGAGAACTCCAAACTGCAGGCGCAGGCACAACAGCATGCCAACAAAGGATCATCCACGAAGATGGTGGACGCCAGCACCAACCGCAGAGCCCAGAGCCAAGGCGAGAGCAAGAATGGGGCATCCCAGGAAGGATCCAAGCACCTTCAGTACAACCAGTTCGAGAAGGACGCCAAGCAGGCAAACGGAGCCAAGAAGGCCGTGGCAGACAGCAGAACCAACAACCAATACAAGCAGGCCCAGAAGAAGCAGAACAAGGGCCACGACAACACGTCCAGCAAGAACTCCAAGGACGCCAGGGCCAGAGAGGTGGAAGCCAAGTACGCCGTCCAGGGACAGACCAGCCAGCGCCAACCTCTCAGCGGCGGCGTGGTGTCAGGTTATGGCGCCAACCCAGCCCAGGGAGTGTCCTTCAGCAACGTGGGCAGCAGCGGTGGCGACAAGGCTTGGGAGAATGACTACAGGGACACGTCTGGCGGGCAGTACTTTGGCCAGAAGGACATCGGCGTCCCGGCGAAATCCGGCTACGGCGGAGACGCCGCCTGGGCGGGCGATAACAAGGGAGGTTTCTCTAGTGGAAATATCGGCTATGGCGGCAATACTGGTTACGACGGCTCAAGCTTTGGTGGAAACACACGATTTGGTGGCAACACTGGTTACTCCGGCGGCAGCTATGGCGGAAATGATCCTGCTTGGCAGTACGGTGGTGGCGGCGGCGCTGGCGATGGGTTCAGGTACGGTGGCAACGACCCTTGGGCGAACGAGAGAGGAACTTTGTCCAGTTACGGCGGAAACGACCCTGCGTGGCAGTACTCTGGCTCGAACTTTGGGGGCCTCCAGGGCGGAAACTTCGGGGGTTACGGGAGCAAGAAGGCCCTAGCCTCGGGCGCGAGGACTTTCGTGAGTGCCCCACAGTTGAAAGACAGTTCCATCGGCGCCCGCATCCCTACTCAGTCAGCCAGCCGTTGCTTCAACCAGGAGGACTACGTGGATGCATTCCAGCTGAGTGCCGATGGCAGCGGCTATCCGAGGTAGGTGTGGTCATGGTGAACATGTAGGATGATCCAGAATTAATTCCAGGACAATGTATGCTTATTGAGGTTAACTGATTACTAGTCATGAAATTTGCTAGATCAATCTTCCTATTCCCTTTTCAAATTGCCTGACAAATGATTCATGTGTCACCGATTATGGTTGATAAAGTGTTCACTTTGTCACCGATTATGGTTGATAAAGTGTTCATTTTGGTTCAAACCAAGCAGAAAACTTGGTGAAGCATTCTTAATAACCAAGGATTATGTTTACGAAACATCCAAACTCCTACGGCCCAGAGATAGATCAAATGTAACGATTATAACAGAAGAGACTACGCACGGATTTGATATCCTGATTAAGCTTCTTTGCTTTCTGGAAATAGTGTGTATTGTGTTTACCCAGTCCACACCGTATGTTTATCTTATGACGACTTTATAGAAAGTAAATCGAAGAAAACAAGAAATAAGCAGATCAAATCCAATGAAACGGAAGTACGTGGTAAAGGTCAAATAACTTCACGCAAAGGGCTTAAAAAACTCAACACATCGTCTTCTGATCAGCATGGCAGGGATGCCTCAGGGAAGCGTTCCATTGGCTGACGGACTTCTTGCGTGTTGCAGTGCGGCCATTCTGGCTGAGGCCAAGCAGAGCTCAGACGTGGCTGGACAGATCAGCGGTCTGGTCTACCGCAACATCGGGGCAGCTGGAGAGGCAGCCGCGGGCTTCCGCTTCTCTACAGGGTGAGTGCCAGTGTGCGCTCTGTCTAGAGTGCGACTAGAGTCCATCTCGGTGTGGTTTGTGTGAACCAAAGTGTCCCCAGTACACAGTCGTGTGATGCTGTATCGATATTTACCTCGCAATTTATTTTGTTTTGAGTGGCATTTAAATCTCGTGACATGTTGCTTAGTTTGTTGGTAGTGGGCAAATCACTTCTTCAATTAAGAAATGTTGATCAATATTTGTAAGCATGTGACAAGTGTAACTGAAATATTTAGTTTCTATTTACCCGTGTGACATACATGTATGCGAGCTTTGTTCAGACACTGTAAACATGAGTACTGGAGAGGAGTTTCAACACAATTTGAGATGGACTTCAATGAAATGATGAATAATTATCGTGTACATATTCGCAAATACATAGATACGAAGATGAGCCTAACGCATATATGAATTAGTTAAACTATTCCAGACCACCCTGACCAAACTAGTGATTCTAATGGAGCAGTGATCAGGGGGTAAAGTGTAAAGCGGTTTGAGCACCGATCAATGATGAAAAGTCGCTATATAAAATCACACCTTTACCTTTTACCTTTTAGAATTGGAAATAAAGTTCGCAGTAACTAAGATTTGTTGTCCGGCATTAAAAGCAACCTGCCACTGCATGCTGGTTTAATGGGAACCTTGTGCAGGTTCGGCCATTGTGGAACTGTTGACTTGTTCAAGCCAGGCCCTCTTCCTTCTCCTTAACTGCTTCCTCATTGTTCGGCAGTGCCACACAGCAGCGTATCAGACTTACTGACGGAGGCGATGAATTAATTCTCGCAGAAAGGAGGTCGGTCGGACCTACACGTTCAGTTAGGTGGAAAGAAAGAAATGAACATTCTGTTGTACGGAGGCTCTCCGTCGAATGCATTTCACTCCAAAACTGTGATGGTATTTCATTATGAATCGTCTCCTTACCCACCATCTGTGTTGCTGTAATATCTGTGATGATGTGCTATGCGATATTGACACAGTATATCGTTCCAAGCTGAACAGGTTGCACTGGAGAATATGTCCGTCTTTGTGTGCTGTTGCAAATATGTGTTTGTGTATGTGTGAGTGTGTGTGTGTGTGTGTGTGTGTGTGTGTTGTGTGTGTGTGTGTGTGGTGTGTGTGTGTGTGTGTGATTTTTGTGATGTGTGTGTGCGTTTTGTTGTCTGTATGTGTGATTTGTGGTGTGTGTGTGTGTGTGTGTGTGTGTGTGTGTTTTATTTTTGTGGTGTGTGTATGTGTGTGTGTTTCTTTTTTGTGTGTTTGTGTGTTTGTGTGTGTGTGTGTGTTTTGTGTGTGTGTGTGTGTTGTGTATGTGTGTGCGTGTTTTGTGAGGTATGCGTGTGTGTTTTTGTGTTGTATGTGCCTGTGTACGTGCGCGTGTGCCTATGGCATGTGCATGCATGCGCGCGTACGCGTATGTATATATAAAGAGAAAATTCCAAGTCTCTGTCAACTGTCGCAGATTGAAAGGAATATACCAGACAAGCTTGTGACCAGCCTCTCAGTGCTATTGAAGACTTTGGGGGAGAGGGATGCGTTACATGAAGTATGCCTGACACGTGCGCGTGTCGTTGCAGACAGAGGGCTTTGTATTTGTGGAGACAAGCTATAGTATACAGTGTGTGTTGTTACAGACTGAGTAAAGTGTACCAGTGGAGACATGCTCAGTGTGTATGTTGTTTCAGACTGAGGGGTGTACCAGTGGAGACATGCTCAGTGTGTATGTTGTTTCAGACTGAGGGGTGTACCAGTGGAGACATGCTCAGTGTGTATGTTGTTTCAGACTGAGGGGTGTACCAGTGGAGACATGCTCAGTGTGTATGTTGTTTCAGACTGAGGGGTGTACCAGTGGAGACATGCTCAGTGTGTATGTTGTTTCAGACTGAGGGGTGTACCAGTGGAGACATGCTCAGTGTGTATGTTGTTTCAGACTGAGGGGGATGTACCAGGGCGGCGTGTGTCCGGCAGACTCCTTCCAGCTGCTTTCCTTCACACTCTACGGCAACCGGTGCTGGGTGGTGGAACCCCAGACACAGAAAATCACCGTCTCCCGCTGCAGGTAAATGTGGCCAAGTTCTGTACGTGCGTGCGTAGGTGCGTGCGTGAGGTGCGAGTATGCCATTAGTGCATGCATCTGTGAGCGAGTGAGCCCTGTGTGTGTGTGTGTGTGTGTGTGTGTGCGTGCGTGCGTGCGTGTGTGTGTGTGTGTGTGCGTGCGTGTGTGTTGTGTGTGTGTGTGTGTGTGTGTGTGTGTGTGTGTGTCTGTGTGTGTGTGCGTGCGCGTGCGTGTTTGTGACTTATTGATCAAGGACAAAGTGATAAACAGTTACTATTAACGATAATTGCTATAAAAAAGAAGTTAGATCTAAATTATACGTCGAAATAATAAGACATTTTAACCTTTTTACCCAGTTTGATTGGTCTGGCTTCAAATGAACATTTAAAACCATGCACCCATTTATAAAGAACATTGTTTTTGCGTCTGATTAATGCTTTGCTCCATTCTATTTATATTTCTTAAAAACAATTGTTACTACAGGAGTCGAGACTGCTCCTCTTGCCGCCCTGCCTATGGTCTGACCAAGTGTGTGGAGGAACCACGCTCCACCTCTGTCCTCGCCTATTGCCTTGGAGTTCCGGGTCAAAAGGTCATTACTGTGCAGGTGTCCGTCCCCCAGTCCTGCCGTACTAAGACATTTGTCTGCTAGTCCCCCCCCCCCCCCCATTCCCCCTCCTCCCCCCTCCCCCCTCTACTTCGTCGATATTTTACCCCTGTTTTTCCCCCAGCACTCCCCAACCCATTTCCCCCCCCCTCACCCC
>JAWQFJ010017101.1:10000-17500 GCA_034096865.1 Theodoxus fluviatilis | reverse complement strand
CTCCCTGCTCGAAGCCTTGTCCCATACCTCTCTCTGTGGCTCTGCTTCGTCAACTAATTTTCACTGGTGCGCCTTCTTGGCTCCGGCCACGAATCACAAGCAGATAATTCTGCCATGCTCCGATAAGGCACTCAACAACATACTCATCAAAGTGTTTATTGCCTTAGTATAGAGCCACAATAAAGTTTTCTTGTCTTTATGGAACCGGACCTGCAGTAGTAATGCAGAGTTCGAAGGTCAAATATTACCCCGGGACTGGATATCCAATTCAACTTCCAATGCAATAGTAATGCTGCAGTGGTAATGCCATGGTGTGAACTGGACGTGGCGGAAAGCTGTTCCATCCTACGCCGTTGCATCTCCAAGGCAGAACGGAATGGGTGCAGTGCTGTGTTGAATTTCGAGGGATGATGAAGTTGGTGAGGGAGGGGGTTGAGAGACTGGTTTCCATTGCTGAGGGATGGGGGATGGGGGACGAATGAGTTTAACGGCCTTGCAAACAGGGAAACCATCCTGCTTCCGCCTGGAGTGGGTTGGGCGTGACAAAGGGACCAAAGAACTGCCATCATTGTCCCCAGTGCAGTGCACGCAAAGTTCTGAGCTGCGTCCTCATTTTTTTCTTTTGAATGATGTGTTGGGTGGGGCTCTTTGCAGAGATTATGGAAAGAGAAGCTATGCTGGCTAACGCGTGTATGTGTGTGTGTGTGTGTGTGTGTGTATGTATGTATGTATGTGTGTACGTGTGTGTGCATTTCAGTACGTTTGCATGCATGTATACGCGAGTGTGCATAAATATGTGTCTGAGTGTTTGTATATTTTAGCTCACTGCCATTAAGGGTTTTCTTTCTTCAGTCATTCATGGGTCATTTATTCCTCCACTCACTCACTCACTCACTCGTTCACTCGCTCATTTATTTATACGTTTGTTTGTTGTTCATCTGGAGGCATTGCGAGCATACAAACACATGTATGCAGATCATGTTGCTATTTGAAAAGACCGGAGAAAGCAATAAAATTTTCATTAATCATACGAAGGCATTTCCCCTTCCCCAACCCCACCTCCACTGTGGCTTTTCACTCAGAACTGAGCGCCATGATGATTTGAGTGCAGGGTAACGTAGGCATAATCCTAGGTGTAACAGAAAGCATACATAAGACATACTATACTTCTCTACGTTTCTTCTGTGGCAATGAAATAAATTGGATACTGTAACAAGAACATTAGCGCTCTGTCAAGAGAAAACAGCATGCACTGAGCTTGCAAGCTATTTTGTGCTCAAACGTCTCTGTTTCCACATCTTTTTTATTCATGTGTCTTCTCAATTAGGTGGCTTTGTAGAGAAACTATGTATTCACGTACTCCAGCATGCTGTTGTGGCACAAATACCACAGCAATCCAGCCGATGAGGGAGGAATCGGTGCAGCATTAGTTTTATGCGAGTCTCAAACGTTTCCTGTAACCGTCCGCACTTCAGCTTAGAGGGGAAAGAAATAGAAGTCCGTTTTCCCCCCTGTAGAGTCTGAGCTAAATTTACAAGCATGCATTGGTTCATCACTGGCTGCTTTTTCCCCATTTGTAAATTGCCATCGGAAAGAATACTGCATAAATAGAGGGAAGAAAGAGTGGCTTGCAAACGTTTTACTGAAGAGTTCCGGGTGGGGTGGGGAAGGGGCGATGATCGCTCTGATATTGATGTAGTAATTTGCAGTGCCCCAAAAAATCGGCTAGTTTCGAAGAATGTATTAATCTTTAATAAAAAGTATCAGAACCCTTTCATTCTGCATAATTTTAACAAACAGCATGCTAGTATGTTCAATTCCCTTTGGGAGAAAGTCCAATAGGATTCATGACCTTTCCCGACGGTCGACGTCACGGCATATTCTCAGTGGAATGCGGAAAAGTGTACACCCAAGCCAACACCTTCGATGGCATCTTGACCTGACGTCAAAGGCCAAATATAGCGCTTACACATCGGCTTCCTTCTCAATGAATGGAAGAGACACAATCTAACGTACATCTCCATTACATTGCCGGCAAAGCAGTCAGCCTTACATTTGGAAATGTGCAATTACTGATACAAGATAGTTATATGTCAGTACCTTATTATATTTTTCTTACATAACACACACACAAACACATACACACACACGAACACACGCACGCACGCAAGCATACACACACACGCACACACACACACACGCGCGCGCGCGCGCAAGCACACGCACACACACATACGCACGCGCGCACGAGCATATACGCAGGTACACGATCATTCACGCACACGCACACATACACACTGACCTGCCTGAAGAAATTACAGCATTTTATTGGAAATGAAATACATTCACGTGAGTAGAACAATTGAATATTGGAACTTTGAAGCAAACATGAGAAGACATGCAGCAGTGACGATTATAAACATAGCTTTGGGAAACATGAAGTTTTACTTTATCATTATCAGAATCATCATTTTGTGCAGTTTTAAACCTCGACAGTAACGTACGCAGTTATTAAAGTTTATAGAAAATACAGGCATCTAAGATCCTCTTTGGAACAAAATTGTTCGGTCCACACTTGAGTGCTTACTTCGTTAGGAATGAAACTTTTTCTGGTAAGGTATCATTCTCAATCGTGAGAAGAACGTTGTGTTCTTTCTTTAGTATAGAATGATTGAAGGTGCCAATACAAGATAAATATTCTGTTGAAGAGTCCTGACGTTGGATGCTTGTTCGATTACGAAGAAAATATGACAAGGGAGGAGTCTTTTACAACACCAAACCAAAAACTGTATTGTCAATAAATGTCGACAATATAGAAAAAAGTATTTATTCTTTTATCTCCGGCTTTGGAAAAAGCTTGTCCGACAAAAATGTCTATCACAGTAACCGCAGTAAATAGTTTTGCCGCCGCTAAGCGAACAAGCATGTCTCTAGAAACGCAAAAATTATACCCGTCCCTAGAAGTACACGTCAGGTGTGATCCTGTAGAGGTGTTTATTCCGCACTGCTGTTCCCAACAAGCGCGCGATATGCAAAAACAAGGGTGTCGGGGATCGTAAAATGTTGACAGCGCTCGACAGCACGGCTTTTAAACCCCCGACAGGGATTTTGTCCTCCATGAATCGCCAGGCCCTGTCCTTTAGCTCTGGGAACCATGAAGGACTCTTTGAAAGTGACTTCAGAGGTTTTGCAAAGTGTGGCACTGAATTGAAATCTAAATGTTGCCCCCTGATGTATTTTCTGTCGCTCTTATTTTCGACAGCCATAAAATTCCCATCGAAAGCAATAACGTAAGCAGATGATTTGCATGACAAGGAATTCGACGTGTGAACACGGGGAGTCAGAAACGTGCTGGAGTAGGGTGCCGGAGTCCAACGGTGTTATTTTAAGTTGCCGCCACGATGAATATGAAGATTCGCCCATAACATTGTCAAAGTTAGCATGTAATACACGAGCGTTTGTAAGTTCTTTTCTCAAATAGTAGAAATGCCTGGAGTCAACATGAAATCCTGAAAAGGGTCTTGTGTGAGATTCTCAATATTGCATCAATCATCACTGTCGTGAGTACGTTCTGTTTTTTGATTGTACTGAGTCACTTTGATTACAGTCCGGGAGGGGAAAAGTATAACTGAATCACTCGAAAGAAAAGCGCTCCATACGAAGCACCCAAAAGCGAGGCGAGAAAGGCAATCCTGGTCTACTAAACGTAAATCAATTTTCTTGAAATCGAACACATTTCAATGAAGAACACTTGAGCAAAAAAACAACAACAAGAAAAATGTCTCGATGTTTGACAAACACGCATAGGTATAACATGGGTTTCAATCTCATTCTAGATTTAAAAGATGCCTGCTCAGAGGCTGAAGACAGAAAATACAAGGCGATTAGTGTAAGCGATACAGCAAGGGAGCCATTAGGGCAACGTATATTATTGTTAATAGGAAAGCAAAGTTCCAAAAATGCTTGAATTTCTTCAAAGCCGATATGAAATGCCCCACTGGATCATGTAGCAATACTGCTGACATTATATATTTAATTAACTAAGTGCTTGCAATGCCATGATTACTTGTTGACATGTCAAGTATGAGGCTAAGATAAATGTCATTTGTGGTCATATTTGTCACTATCCAAGATGTGAGATGGAGAGCGAATATTTAGAGCAATAACAAGAACAAAATAAAACAAAAAAAAAACACCGCTGGAATGATAATGGAGCCAATAAGTAAACCCCTTTCGCAACTTTTCTTGGAAGATTGGGGATGACAGATGAGGTGGAAATGAGTTTCCTTTCACTTCCTCTCGATCATCCCTTCGTTGACTCGTTTAAGTAAGACATCAATCTTTTAAAAACTGCTTCCGATTATTCGCCAAAATTTTGTTTTACCATTTGTAATCGCCAACAAAAGTTTTGATTCAAACCATATTTAATGAAGAGAAGACATAAATTTATTTAATGCCTAGACAGTTAAACCACAGTGCAGCTGTATTTTAAGATCGTAACTTCCTTCATTTGTGCGCAGCCTCGGCAACAATGCAAAAAATTTAATACTGCTTTTGAGTTGCCTTATGTTTTCGTCGATTAATTTGTGTAGGAGCAATGGCACGATTGCGGATAGTTTCTGAACTCCGTTGATTTGCTTCCCATCATTTTAATGTAGGAGGAGTGACGAATGCGTCCTTCATCAATTGAGCGCACAATGGATGGGATTTCTAGTTCATTACTCGTTATATATCCTTCCAATAATGAAAACTGTAGATATATATCTGCAAGGACTCACGAATTACAATGAACATAACCGAAAAACGTTATCTTGTTGCGTACACTAATTACTGAAGCGGGGCCAAATGCACTTTCTACAAAGCGTGGGCCAAATAAAGACTTGTCAAAAACGGTTTCTCATCCAGAATATTTTAAATATAAACTGGGGTAGAATTGCAAATTGTTTTTTTATTACACTTGTGCTTTTACACGACATGCTTATTTCCTGCAGATTTCATCAGGACACACACACACACACACTGTCACGTCACACTCACATACAAGGACACATTTTCCCCCATGAACTCCTCAGTGGCCAAGCACGTCCAACTCTATCGACCCGGAATGTTTGACTAGTTCCGCCTATCACAGCCACTGGGCTGTTATAGGTCTGTCCCTCTGAGGGGAGCCCCCTGGAGAGCTTGCGATCCTGTCAAAGTTGGCCAGCTCATCAAGAGGCGACAGGTAAGTTCTGTTTTATGTGATTATAAAGTTGGTTATAAAGAGATGGGGAGGATGGAGGACTTCACCGCGAAACCGGACCTCTCAGTGGCAGGCTGCCGAGATGGGGGTAAGTCAGCCATTTTCTGCTCTGGCCAGGGATAACGTCAATTAACACGGACACTGACACGTGCTCCAGGACGTCTGTGTGTGTGGAGTGTGATTGTTCTCTGGGTGCCTTGGGAATTCTCAAGTCGTTAGATAATTTGACCTTCTAAAGTTACCGTGGTTCTTGATACTCTGTGTGCTTTCTCCACTGGTTCTATGTGCTGTCTCTTTACAGAAAATAAAATTGAAGTTAATATTTATACTTTTAACAAAATTGATTTAGATTAACTTGTTTTTGTCGTCAGATTCCGTTTCATAAACTCTCATCAAACTTTTCAAAAACATTATTGTAAGTTTTAGTCAGGCTTAGCTGTCCAGTTTGATAATTTAAAAAGCTGACGGGTTCAGCCTTGATTAGATATTTGAACCAACAAACTACTGCCATGTTATCGGCGTAGCTTGCGGTGTAACTTTAATAACTATTACACCCAAAGCCAAACGGGCTATTCATCCTCAACGTTCTTTAAAGATCACCCAACATTAACAGCTTTTTGCTGTGATCGCACAAGGGCGGTGCGTTTCGCTGCGTCGGATGGCGTTTGTAGTGAATCGAATGCTATCTCCTTCAGATGCACATGACAATTGTATGGCCAAAAAAAACCCACCCCCTGATACATGGTGTCATTCATGAATATAACACTGCGTTTTTCGCATGTAGATCATCAACTGTCTTATACACACCACGTTGAAACCAAAGTCTAAGTGTCTTTGCATGAGAATGTTTCAGTCCAGCTGGCAATATCATTTTTGTTTCAATAGGTATGTACAATAGTCAGTGGAACGGTATGCAGCAGAGGTGGGGCGGAGCTATGGGATGATGGAATGGTGTCTACGCATTTTTTCTCATGGACGGAATGATTACATTTGACTGCAAACGCTTCGAGACTGCAGTTCTAATTGTTTCTTAGTGGTAGATTTACCATTAATTTTGATAGAGAGCAACACGATATTACTTACCGTGTTGCGATTTGTCTTAGTGGTTTGTGAATACTACTGCTGTCCGAGAATTCATTGTGTGAACATAGGAAAACTGTTTACCAAATTTAATGATGAAAGACATTTTTCAATATTTATACACATATACATTATTATTTTGCACTTGTCAACTTATTGTATGATAAGCCTACCACTTCGAGAGATGTTTCAATGATCATAGGTATTGTACGAAATAATTATCTCAACACTTCCACCTATTAAATAAATCACCAGATTCCATGACTACGTGAATAAGAGAGCGATGAAAAGAAGAGAAAAGCGGACTATTGGCGAATGAACGGAAGATGAAAACGATCATGCAACAGGTTACGGAGAAGGATGCTGCAGTAGAAATGCTGTTATCTTTCATCTTAAATTTTTTTTCTCTTGACATCAAACATCGTCAATTTTAAAGATCCTTCGCTTGACATGTGCTGATAGGTAACTGATAACTGACTAGCAAGTACGCAGGTGTGGCCAGGTGACCATTTGGCTCTCTGATTGACTCAATGACCGAGTCACTGACTGATTTCTTGACGACAATGCCTGTTTTGGGTTGGGTTTTTCTCTCTTATTTTTTCTCGCTCAAGGTTTTCTACTGTGTATAAAACCTACTTCCTGTCAGGCTGACTCGCTCATTCACTCACTTCACTCACTCACAGATCGATTGACTCATCCCTCATATGAATTACTGCATGAATGAAGCATATGGTTAATGAGTCAATTTAGCAATGCTTGTGTTGAATAATCAGTTCAGCAGATCATGTGTGGGTACATTAAGAAGTACACATTACGTTGTCGATTAATAAATCATGTCGTAACGAACTTGTAAACTAACTTCCATGGTGATCTGATAATATATTTATCTTTTTCACCATATCGGTCCCAGTCAGTCATATTTTCTTTCTACGTCAGGTACGAGCTGCCCTCGTGCTGTTGGCATGCACCTGGTGCGGTCTGACGCAAGCATGGTTCTCGTCCGGTTCCGGCGGAAGTTTGTTTGACAACCGCAACTCTTTGTTGGGATCACGTGACTTCGGCTCATCTCGCCTGGCTGGACAGTCTGGCTCGCTGGGCAGTAGCGGTCTCTTCGGGCAGGGATTCAACTTCTTCAACAAGCAGAATGGTTACAACGGCTTCAACCAGGAGGTACCCAG
>JAWQFJ010017101.1:0-5000 GCA_034096865.1 Theodoxus fluviatilis | reverse complement strand
CACGGAGGTAACAGCTTCGCCAACGCCAATTCAAAGTCCAAGCACGCCAACTTCGACACCAGGCTGAACGACGTAGCTCTCAACCGCGTGGCGGACATCAGGCAAGCCGACCGGGGCCACAAGAGCCAGGGGGCGACTGCGCACCAGGACGGTGCCAACTACGACAAGGCGAACAACTACGCCGCTGCAGCTCGGTCAGGCCAGCAAGCTCACAAGGCAGAGCAGGAGCAGAAGCAGGACGAGAGACAGGCCAAGAGGCTCCACGACAACTCCTACGCCAGCGCCCAGCAAGCTCAGAGAGCAGCAGACAACAACATCCAGAATCAGGTGGATGCTCAGCTGGGCAACCCTGGCACCAGTTTTTACAGCGACAGCGTGCTGGGAGCGCCCAGCGCAGGGTACTATGGTAGCGGCGTTGGTAACGTCGGTGGCTATGGCAACTACGGTGGCGCCGGAAACCAGGGCTATGGCGGCTATGGCAACGGCGGGTACGTGAACCCCGGAGGATACGTCGCCGGTGGGGGCGGCAGACAGACGGGTGGCTACCTCAACAAGGGTGGGTACGCCAACGTGGCCTACCAACCCTCCAACCCCCAGGTCTACGGCAGTTATCAACAGGGATTCGGAGGCTTGGGATCTGGGTTCCAATCTCGGCCGAGCGCTTTCGGCAGCAGCTACGGCCTGAGTGAGTCGCCCAGCCTCTACGGACAGTCTCCCTTGGGTGCGGGCCTCAACCCTGCGGGAAGTCTCAGTTCAGGAATTTTCAACCGCATGAAATCAAGACTGGGCACGGGAGCTCGCGCTTGGTAAATAAGTCATGAGTTTACGTATGTTTCTGCATGCCGTCCACTCTGGCATGAACTCACTGTTTGGGGAACAATCTGACGTTCCTCGCCCTGTTTCGTGGTTTTGGAGGTCTGTTACCGCGGGGATTTCCCCCCTGCCTGTTGAACTGCTTTCGGTTAATAAATGCGGTGTTGTGGAAAGTCTCTGCATGTGATCTGTTGTATATTCATTGACTTAATAAATTCTATTTTATTACTAATGCTTTCATTTCTCTGAAGCGTTCATTCAGTGTGGAATGCTAAGTGTCGTATTCATTTAACGATGGTGAAGGTCTACACATTTGTGTCAGCGTTTGCTCTCTGCTGGAAGTCTTGCACAGTATATATGGGCAGATGCACTGGAACACATGCTCTTTGCTGGAAGTCTTGCACAGTATGTATGGGCAGATGCACTGGAACACATGCTCTCTGCTGGAAGTCTTGCACAGTATGTATGGGCAGATGCACTGGAACACATGCTCTTTGCTGGAAGTCTTGCACAGTATGTATGGGCAGATGCACTGGAACACATGCTCTTTGCTGGAAGTCTTGCACAGTATGTATGGGCAGATGCACTGGAACACATGCTCTTTGCTGAAAGTCTTGCACAGTATGTATGGGCAGATGCACTGGAACACATGCTCTTTGCATCCAAAGGGGTAGTCGTAGCGGCATTTAAAATTGTGAGCTTACAACATCACGAGTTGCAAGTCCTCTGTCATGACTGCAAGATAGAGGGGGAACGGTTGTATGAGGACCGATATTGGATTTTCGTTGAGATATATTGTTATAAATCTGCATGAAAATGAATCTGAAGTAATACGTGTACGTTCAAACGGGCTCAACAGAGCTTCACAACACTAGAACCAAGAGAGAGCTTGACAGTTTTTAAACGTTGAATCTCGGGTATATCGTTTGCATCCGACAGTAACACTTAAGTGTTATTCATCACCTTATAAAGCGGTCCCTATTATTTTACAAAGAACACAGAAAATACATTTGAAATCTAAAGACATCTCAGACTGACTACTTATGGACTTCTCATTCAAATCTCGAAAGGTCATGTGTTCACAATGACGTACAACACAGGTATACAAGGTACACGCATAGAGGGCCGCAAGAAAAAACAACTGCATGGCTAATGATATGCACAGAAAGTGATCCACATGTACTCAATTTAAAGGTAACTTTTAAATATATGTTAAGTCAACATGACATAGTTTTACAAGCATATATTCGCTCTATTTCAGTTTCTGCAAAAACGAGTGGCTGTAAAAAAAACACCACAACTTTCCTCATCTTATTGGGCACATATTGAAAAACCCCTTCCTTCCTGCAAAATCTACAATAATTTGCTATCATCCAGCTTGGCAAAATTGAACTCGTGGAAATAAGAGTACACATATTGTGTTTTGATGACGTTGTGATAACGTTTCGATAATGATTGAGTCGGCAGACTTGTATGGTAATCATGTTGCTTAATGCATCATTGAGAGGTGCGCTGAAGACACTAAACTGAACATTAAAAAACTAGACAATGATATCAATCGAGGGTAACATCTCAGACAAAATAATCGCTGTGATTAGGGAACACAACTGAAAGAGTGTAGACGTGGTGTATCAAAATAAAACAAACAGGCCAACAAACAAAACTATCGAATTGTGCATGCACAGTTATAGGAGTAGAGGGCAATGGTAATGGAATTGGCGTCATCTTGATTGTCTGGTCGGTCAACAAAACGTTGGTGATGCTTTCTTGTTGTTAGTACGTTGTGTTGTTTTGTGAAATTCATGTGATTTTTTCCCCCATCCATTGTCATTAATGTTTGCAGCATAAATCGAAAACGCACTCGACAACTGAAATATTTTCTAAAGCCGAAACTTCACAATATTACAAACATTCCAGCGTAAGCGAGAGAACACGAGGACCTACAAGCAATCAATTAATTATACAAGCGCGCGCACGTGCACCACACACATGCATACGCACGCATGCACGCACACACCCACGCAGACATTCGCGCACTCTCCCAAATGCATGCATTTAATCACGCGTGCACAGGCAAACACACACACATGTACACACACACACACACACACACACACACACACACACACACACACACGCACGCACGCAACAGCACTCTCATACATGCGCAAACTTCCACTCGTGAATACTTTTGTACGGCCGGATTTTATTATAAATACTTTTATGTCTGGTAGATTTGAATCAATTTAAACATCACATCGTTTTAGTTCAGATGTTCAGTGTTGGCTTTGGCAAATTCAGAACGAATGGACAACTTCAACAAAAAGTACTATACGCAAAAAGAGTCAAAGGCAGGCATTTTGCATAGCGTCTCCTACTCCCGACAAGTATCTGCACACAAACACGTTCGATCTCAGGAAGAAGTTAAATCCCTATCCATATCCTGCAGGCACGTATATATGCACTCATGCAACTATGCACCAACATGCACGCGTGCACTTTCATATCCGCGTGTGCAACTGTGCAAAATGGCGTGCACACATGCACATTCACATGTGCACATGATGAATGAATAATTTTCCAAGTCTGAGTGACACAGAGAAGTATGCGTAATGTACAATTCGCAAATGATAAGAAAAGAACGTCTCTCCTTTCATGTTTTCCCCTGTATATAATACCTACCTTCAGTTCAAGTTTCAAGTTTTTACTTTGTTTCCATTCATTTTCAGGGGAACCATCTCTCTCATACTGTTTTCTCGTGACGTCGCCTCTCCCACTTGGAGCAGAATAGGTCCATGGAACACTTTTGATGATGAACACGTTTTGCGTCTTTTCGAAGAGACAATGGATGACAGTGTGCCGTTTAATGTCGCACCGCAGAGCTTTACATTCATGCACACTTTGTTACCGGCTCAAATACTCATCCTTCATTTACAGAGTGGGGAAATCAATAACCTCAGACACCGGTTGTGCTATTATGTTGGTAACTTGTTTCCCAATCTATTCCTTTGCAAGCCGATACTCGTGTCCATATGGCCAGATTTAATTATGTATAACATCGAAACCATGGCGAATCAGCGATTTTTATACTGTAATAACGGTTTTTTCTTCGATGAAAACTGCGGACCAGATTCACTTATATACCCTTGGGCTCCTTTGTTCGACACGACACCACTAACTTTCTGGCGAGGATGCTGCTCCTATGAGCGGGAGATCGTACGGTTGGCTTTCACTCCACTCAACTTAGCATTTTCTGATGTATTTGACAACACGGAGCAAGGATATGAAAACTATCCTTTTCATGCAGAAATCGTAGCAGCCAGACCACTAGAAACTCAAGACAGTATGAATAAATGGGTTGCCTCCCCTGCCTCATCTCCAACAGTCGCACCCAGTGAGGGGATGGCGCCTGTTGATGAATCGCTAGCTGAGACCTCCTTCCCTAATCCGTTCTCTCTCTCGAACTTGGGAAAATCAAGAAATGTGAATCTGCAGCCCAAAGACCCAGCGAAGCCCGTCTCAGGTGTTGTGCAGTTTCCACGTGCTTCGGAGCCCCGGTCTGGCACAAGCCACCAATGGAAGTCAACACAATCACAGTGGCGAGAAGAGGACGTTCACATGCAAGTGAGCACCTTCTCTTTCGGCAGTGTTACTGGTCGTCTGCACAGCTCCACCCACAGTCGCCACGGAGTGGAATCGTCTCAGTCATAGACCTCGCTGGAGCAATGAAAGTTTTGCTGCCGATGCATTATTTTAAAGTGATTGGTCTTCGAGAAGAATGTCAAACTAGAGATGAACTTTTTCTAGCAGAGGAACTGTTCAAATGATTTCAAGTAAGATATGTTTGGGTTTCATCGTGTGAAAAAAGAAATAAAGCAGCTTATTTTGTATTTACTGCTGCTTCTCAGTAAGCGTTTTCCATTTTATCAATAGAGTTTTACTCTCTCTCTCTCTCTCTCTCTCTCTCTCTCTCTCTCTCTCTCTCTCTCTCTCTCTCTCTCTCTCTCTCTCTCTCTCTCTCTCTCTCCTCTCTCTCTCTCTCTCTCTCTCTCTCTCCTCTCTCTCTCTCTCTCTCTCTCTCTCCTCTCTCTCTCTCTCCCCTCTCTCTCTCTCTCTCTCTCTCTCTCCTCTCTCTCCTCTCTCTCTCTCTCTCTCTCTCTCTCTCTCTCTCTCTCTCTCTCTCTCTC
>JAWQFJ010017099.1:0-31716 GCA_034096865.1 Theodoxus fluviatilis | reverse complement strand
CGGGACTCTAAATAGATCTCATACTTACAGACAAAGAGCATGACATCAGCCGGCAGAACAGAAAGGCTAAATTTATGCTAGCGCCTTGTGTGTATCTGGGCCACGCTCTCGAGAGAACCCTGCACGCCAAGCAGAGCGTGCATGTGCGAGTGTTGTCGGTGGTGCGAGCTCTGGCAGAACTTTTAGGTAGGTGAACGGAAAATTGGTCGTTCGTGTCGCGCTGACCACGCTAAACTTACTTCTGATCCAACAACAACAAATCGTGAGCGCGCGTCTTGCGCGGCGCCGTCAGCAACCAGCCACGTTGCGAGTACACAGACTGGCTACCTGGTCACGTACACACAAGAACACAACAGAGGTATCGAGGCGTGCATAGCTACATGGTTGGGGGTTAGGTCACAGCAAACCCTAGCGCTTGCGTTTTCGTTGCGCAGTTGGCACTTCCGCGTGCGAGGCTCGAGCCTGTCCCTTGTTTTGACGACGACCTTGGCTGCTTGCCAGCTCCCAGCAGGCGTGGTCAGCGCCTGGCCTTTGCGCATGTCCGTGACGTCAATCGCTCCGCCTCCGGGTCGGTACGTCGTGACTTGTACGTTTCGCAACATCAACGATGGCAGTTAGCCATCTTTCGCGCGCAAACCTGAGTCGAGGCTATTTTGGTGCGACAAAAAAGCGCTGGCTGTATATATCACTGACTTGAAAGCACGATCGAGCTCCTGGAAAATGAGTCTCACCCGCCACGTAGTACATGCAAAGTAAAAGTAAAAGCACTTGATAGATGATATACATCATTGCAATTTTTATGAGTGCTTGATCATGTGTGAACTGCTAAAACGAAGCTACAATAACATTTGCAAAACCAATGCCTGAAACACACATTTACTCGCTCCAAACTGAAATTAGCCTATAGCTGCATGGTCCAAAGATCCTATATGCTTGGTCGATCGAATCATGCACTGTCGGTGGTTAGAAACTCACGTATAAGCAGTTTCCCAGGAATATCAATAACAAACATTCATTTTACGAAAATATTAGTTTAGATGATGTAGAACACTTAGACAAATGATGGATATAGTGGGGGGAATGGGTGTGGGGGGAAAAGGAGGAGGAAGAGGAGGAGCTAGGGGCTAGGAGGAGAAGGAGGAGGAGGATCGAGGAGGAAAACGACGAGGAGCAGAACGACGAGGAGCAGGAGAACGACGAGGTGCAAGTGAACGACGAGGAGCAGGAGGAGGAGGAGAACAACGACGAGGAGGAGAAGAACAAGGATCAGGAGGAGAAGAAGAACGACGACAAGGAGGATGAGGAAGAGATTCAAATGACGACGAGGAGGTCGAGAACGACGAGGAAGAGGAGGAGAACGACGACGAGGAGGAGGAAAGCGACAACGAGGAGGAGGAAAGCGACGACGAGGAGGAAAGTGACGACGAGGAGGAAAGCGACGACGACGAGGAGGAGAACGACGACGATCAGAACGACAACGAGGAAGAGGAGGAGAATGAAAAACGAGGAGGAGGAGAACGACGACGAGGAGAAGAGCGACATCGATCAGAACGACAACGAGGAAGAGGAGGAGAACGAAAAACGAGGAGGAGGAGAACGACGACATCGAGAAGGAGGAAATAGGAGAGAGGAGGAGAGCGAGAGAGAGGAGGTGAACAACGACGAAGAGGAGAGCGACGACGACGAAGAGGAGAGCGACGACGACGAAGAGGAGAGCGACGACGACGAAGAGGAGAGCGACGACGACGAAGAGGAGAGCGACGACGACGACGAGGAGAAGGAGGAGGAGGAGGAGCAGGAGGAGGAGCAGGAGGAGGAGCAGGAGGAGGAGCAGGAGGACCGGGAGCAGGAGCAGGAAGATGATACATGTATGTGACACGAGAGAGAGAGGAAAAAGTTAGCCCAAAACGAGAAGGGGGTGGTGCTGAAAGTCCTGGAGGGGGTTGGGGGAGGGGGTGGGGTGGGGGGGTGGGGGAGTAGCAGAGGGAGGATGACAAAGCAGACGCTGGTCTTCGAAATAGGACGTGCACTGATACAATACACTCTTTCGTGACATGTCAACAAAATATCCTGGCAGGAAGAAAGTGGGATGGGCGATGATTAGAATGTTATGGTCGAGTTTTGTTTTTTATTTGTAGGATCCGGAGGTTTTACCGTCTCTTTCGAAGTCATGTTTTTCTTCTATGTTGTTTATCTAATGGTTTCGGGAAACGTGATCTCGTGACTCGGCCAAAGACTAACGTCTTTCATGAAGCACTTGCAAGAATGCAATTATTGGAAATAAATCAGTTCATGCTGTATGCTACCCAATTTAATAAGGACTTGTCATACAGCGCGGCCTCCACTCCATCACCATCACCATGCGGCGTGAAAGAACGTCTGACAGAGTTGCAAAACTCACACCAAACGTGTAGCAGCTGAAGTCTTCACCCAGACAGCAACAAAGGCTGCATTTCTTGAATCTCCGAGACATGAACACTCTAATTCTAACCAATAACACCTTACTCGGAGAAAGAAGATCAGCAATGATGATGACGAAAACGACAGCAGCAGCAACAACAACAGCACTAACAAGGTGCTCCTATCTCAATGAAGATTTCTTTTAGGGTTTCGAGTGTAATATAGTTATGGCTGGAGCTGTTTGATGTTCCTCTTCCCCAAATCAGCTGGAATCCATAGCTGCTGGGCGTTCGAGGCCTATTCCAGTAAATAGGCCAGGGACGGCCCCAAGCACCCCTAGAGTAGCCACCAGCTAACATGGGACATGATCACATGATTCAGACTCAACCTTATCGTTTGCCTTCACAACTACTTTCGATGACTTGCCGGATTACATCTGACACAGTCAGGTATGTCTGATAAAGATCACTCAGAGGAAGCGGGGACATTTTCGCTTCCTTTTCTTAAGAGCTTAGATAGAGGCTTATGAGATGTTTATCGATCTTTGTCAATACCAGCATAAGAGTTCGACGCATAATCAGGCCAATGTCAGGAAGTTGGAGAACTTGATTTGCGATCTCAGGGAGAATAAAATCTGCCAGTCAAACTCAACAAAAAGTGTTTAAATTTAGCGATGCAAATATTAGTTTTGCACTCCAAGCACATGGACACGAAGTTGCAGCGTTTCTGGTCACGATCACATTCTTCTCTGCGCGGCTGTGCAATGCTGAAACATCCAGATTCGCTCATTTAGGACGTATGGCCACGCCATGTGTCGCGTGTTTGCCTACCCAGTACAAAATATTCTATCCCTTTTTAAACGTGTAAAGTGAAAAACAGTCTTTCGCGCAACTACATTCGCATGTGGAAGCCGGTCCCCGATAAGAGCACAAGAGCAGCGGTAAACAACCAACAAAAACCGGCCAACACGCAACTTCCCACCCAACCCAGCTCCCAAAATAGAAGAGAAAAAAAGAAACAAACACTTTGGATTCCTTTTGTTGTTTTTTCTTTCGTCTATGCTCTGGGAGGTTCGCATTTACATGGCAGCTTTCTCTCTCTCTCTCTCTCTCTCTCTCTCTCTCTCTCTCTCTCTCTCTCTCTCTCTCTCTCTCCGTTTTATGTACGTTCTTTGCTATGCAGCTTTGTGAAGTCTAAAGGCTAAATAACAGTTATCTACATCAACAGAACTGTTTACAACACCACCAAATATCACATTTGAAAGTAGCATGTCCAATCGAAAATTTTCTAAAAGCTGCACAGTTATGCCACTAACTTTGTTTCATAAAGCTAATGATTCTAAGCACAGAACAGTTTGAATTTTGAAAATCGCCCCAGTAGATCCAGAGTTGCAGCCCGCCAATGCCCTCTTCTGGGGGACATTTTCAATGTAGAGACAAAGAACAAAGCCGGTGGACCAGAAAAATGACAAAATTCGTAGGTTTTTTGCTGTAATTTCCCAAGCAGACGATATATCTTTGTGATAATTGGTGTGCACACACATTTTTAGGTGAGGAATACAAAGGCACCACTTGGAAGAGTCTCTGTATCATGCCTTGCTATATATTTGCATAAATTTGCATATTTTTTATAGTGCATGATTTAAAAAAAGTTTAGGAAAGAATCCCATGAAAATAAATTACTAAATTGTGAAAATTGTATTGTTCACAATGAAAAGCTAAATTTGAATAACAAACTACATGCTATTCAGTATCATTTGCATATTTAAATTAATTAATTTGCATGAAAAACAAAATACATAGGTAAATCATAAATGTGTTGAGTTACTAGCATCATTCATAAGTTGAATCATTAAAGATGCTCTAAACTCAAATACAAGCACAAATTCTACTCATCAAGTGATCTAATTTGCATACATTTGAATATTTTAGTCATCTGCATTTTGCAAAATTGGTTCCATTGATATTCTTATTGTTAGTGGCAGCATGTAATTGAGGTAAAGGTACCTGATTTTATCCTGCCTCTTTTTCTTTAAGTCTGGGCTTTTAAACTGCACTTTTTACCCCCTGGTCATTGGGGAAAAGTATGTGATGCATAAAAACAATTTCCCCTTGGTGGGAAGCATGCAACTACATTGTGGATGTATGCTCTAACATGATAGTTCCCAACTGTCCCTGGCACTGTGAATGTAGCTCATTGCTCAGGGATGATACTCAATAAAAGCCATGCATGTTTGAGATTCTTCACGTATTAGTCACAAAACAACTGCAGGTTGAGCATTCTAATTATGTGGCCAGGGCCACTGACATTAACTTGATGTGTATTCTGTTTGCACAAAGCTAACATATATGTTGGGTAATGGAAAACCTCATCTCCGAGCATACACTGACCAGGTAAACATGAATGCAAAAATCTTAGCATATTTTTTTAGAAATCAATACCTGTAGGTTGATAAATAGTCTTGAACAGAATATATTTACTAGATGATAACCTAACTTCATAATTATTGTCCCATAAAGTGATGTGCTGAAAATGACACCTGCAGCATGAAGACCCACTAGGCACAAAGCAGACCCCTCCATGCTACTTGCACATTTGAACATAGGATTTTAAGCATTGGCAATACACAATTCAACACACCTTTACAAACTACAGCATTTATTTTGCTCTCTCAACATAGAGTTCACATTGGGTATTGTGGTCTGTTGATTTCATTCAGAATCAGCACACACCACACACCCACACTACACCCACCCACACCACACTCACATCACACACCCACCACACACACACACCACCCCCCCCACCCCCCACCCACTACACACACACACCCACACACACCCACACCACACTCACACCTCTCACCCCCCCACACCATACCACACCACACCCACACCACACCACACCACACCACACCACACACACACACACACACACACACACACACACACACACACACACACTCACTCATTCTTGTAAAAGTGTCATTATAATGATGACATAGTAAACCAGATAGCCCTTTATGAAGAACTTCTGTAGAACTATGGAACACCCTTTAGGTACTGAAGACATGTTGTCAGTATTACTTCATAGTCACTTTCACAAAAGAGTAAAGTTATCAGTAGGTTCACAGCCAGGAAATTGCAGAAAATCTTCCTCAAGGCTGCTCCTCCCTCCTCTCCAGAGACATGAGGAGGCTGCAAGATTTCACCCTGATTTTTGTTGAACTTGCATCCCAAGCAGTCAAGGGCCCCCTGCAAAATGCAATGTTGATATATAAGTAAAATGATATCTTCAGCGAATTTAAAACATGTATATATTTATCTATTTATTCATTCATTTATTTACTTACTTATTTATTCATGAAACATAACAGCAACACTAGCAACAACAAGTAATGCATGCAGTGATCAGTACTTGAATTAAGTTATTTGATGCAGCAGTTGAATAGGGAAACTGCAAATACATGTCATGATAATTCAAGCTGATGTGAAATATACACAAAACATACTTGTAGAATGTGAAGGGATATGCAAGCAAGATACAGTCACTACACACACACACACACACACACACACACACACACACACACACACACACACACACACACACACACACAAATACACGAAATGCTGCAGCAAAACACAAACAGAAAGTAGTATCCACTCACCCATCAATGTACTGCTGATAAGGTGTAGGATATAGATTTTGTGTGCGTGTGTGTGTGTGTGTGTGTGTAGCAGATCGAGCTCCTACAAACTTGCTAAGTTTTGCAACAACATTTCCTAATTTATTACATTACTGTGACAGCATTTTTGGCTGCATTACTACACAAAGTTTTTTCTCTCAAGAAATAAGCTCAACCAAATTGAGTAAGGCAGTTAAGTTTAACTTTAAACAAAGTGCGTGCCACTAGTTATCCAATCATCTGAAAGAGAACATTTGCAAAGTCTGTGGTCGGATACTCTATTAAGTTTAGCCCCGACTGATATACATGTAGGTCTACATGTTTGCTTCTCGCACGCCAACGCCACACTGTCAAATCAAAAGCGACGGATCTCGGCGTGGTCGAAGTTGTTTCGCGAGCACATAGGAATGGAGAATACACATCTAGTGTAGCAATAGAACCAGTAAGATCTTTTTAAAATTATCTGTCAGATCGATTATCTGAACTCAGATGGAACCTGAGCATAGGGTTATCATCATGATGGTTAAAACAAAGTCGACTGACACTGATGCAGCAAGTAGTCAAGGCTCAAGCACCTGGACACATAAAGTCGGAGCTAGGATTCACTGAATAGAACACGGCATTTGTTCCACATTTCGGCCTGGACGTTCATTCACAGACACAACTGTGTGACTCCGAGGATAAGTGATTGGTTTTCAGCAAAAGAAATTAACAAGCATTTATTAATAACAATATCACGTCTGGAGTGGCGACACTCACACTGCGATTGACTAAGTAAGTAGTGGGATGAAAGCGCATCGAGCGCAATGAGTCAATGTAAACAGAGCAAATGAAGCCAAGAAGGCACCTGTTGTGCATAAATATGGCTCAGTAGAAACAGCTGCGGTGTTTACAATAACATGTTGTCATGTTTCTGGTCTATTGTCGACTTGGAGTCAGGTTTTTGTAGTCTTTCAGCCATCGCGTGCCAAACCGCACGTTGACAAACCCTGTGAATTGTACGTCATTCCGGCTATCCGCTCAATGTAGATGAAAAACAATTGACATAAGCAAGTTGAGAGCTTAATAGATTTTAAATCTGTCGAAACAGGTGAATCAGCTTGATACACTTTACTGTGTCATAGAGAATATAAATGTGAGTGTACGAGGTGAATAAGTTTCATACAATTCCTTACATCATAAAAACAAGTTGCACTGCTGTTTTCTTACCTTGCTATATTTCGGGGAGATGGATGGAAATACATGTTCTTCCCACTGTTAATGTGAGCGTTCATTCCTCTGCCGATCCTGCAACTTAAAGCGTTGTTTGAGAAGTAACTGAGCGGGAAAAGCGATTTGACGTTGACCAGTGTTTTCAAACGTAGGCGCGAAAATGGTGCCATTCTGCGGGAGACGCAAACGCGCTGAAACATTCGCATTAAGTTACGAATTTAATCCCCTACACAAGATATTAAAAAAAGCAAAAAGCATAGATATCGAATCCTTGTCCATTTCTCATGAAGTAGGTGTGCTTTTTTTAGTCAAAAAGACAATGTTCTTTTTTGTATGTGGCTTCGATAGGGATGAACCCATCGTTTTTTCAGTTTGTCTCCGCTGTTGGACGGCCAATTGAACATGCTATATATAGATCGAGTCAATGACCGACTCGGCGAAGTAGAGAAGTTGTAGGGTAGTAACCTGTAAACATGCCATCCCGTCTCTACGCTCATTTAAAAAAAGAAGTATTGCTATCAGCATGTGAAGAATTGAACAAAGATGACAAATTTGAATGTGCAAGGTGAATTCGTTAAATAGGTTTCCTTTCTTTGTCAGTCAAAGTGGAATTTGTGGTTTCATGCCGCGCTCAAATGATGATAAACTGTTGGCGGACTCGGTGAAGGGTAGCACACTTTAAACACGCCGTCCCGTCTCTTCGTTCAACGTCAAAGATAACTACTGATAGCAGCATGCTCAGCAATGAACAGAGAATATAAATCTGAGTGTGCAAGGTGAATAAATTTCACACAATTCCTTACATCATAAAAACAAGTTGAACTGCTGTTTTCTTACCTTGATATCTTTCAATGAGTAGGATGGAAACACATATTCTTCCCACTGTTAAAATGAACATTCATTCCTCTGCCGATCCTGCAAGTTTCAGCGTTGTTTGTAAAGTAACTGAGCGGGAAAAGCGATTTGACGTTGACCACTGTTTTCAAAAGTAGGCGCGAAAATGGTGCCATTTTGCGCGCGACGCAAACACGCTGAAAATTTCGCATTAAATCACACATTTAATACCCTACACAAGATCAACAAAAACAAAAAGCATACATATCGAATCCTTGTCCATTTCTCATGAAGTAGGTGTGATTTTTAAGTCAAAATTACTATGTTTGCTTTTGTACGTGGCTTCGATAGGGATGAACCCATCGTTTTTGCAATTTGTCTCCGCTGTTGGACGGCCAATTGGACATGCTATTGAAAGAAAAGTGCATTTCGATGAGCCACAGTAGAATACATTTTCAAATAGTTTTGAGTGCATTTCCAAGGCACTAACAGAGGTGGGAAATGCACGTATTAAAATGTAGTCTTAATTTGGATCTCCACCCCACCCTTCTTCTGGGGAATAATAAATAGTGAGCTGCAATCTGTTTCTGGATTTGTGGTCTTCTCCAGTATTCTGTGTTTTACTCAGTCTTCAAGATTCATGACAACCCTGAAACGAACAGCGGTGACCTGTGTAATGTCCAGTTTCTGCGCCACTACATGCGCGTTAGCAGAGGGAGGATTTCTATCCATTCTAGTCCACTAGAGACTTCGCCTGCCGGCGAAACAGTCTCTAGCACAGTTGACATCACATGATGGAAGGATTTCGTCCAAAAAATTCAAATGAGGGTCACACGAGAGGCTTGTGAGATAGTCGATCTGCTCCCTGACAGTCGTCGTTAAAGTAGTTCTAAGACTATTTCGCACATCACTCATAACTTACTTTTGTTGAGGCAATAAACAAGCGTTTATTCGATAAAATAAAATGTTTGTGTTGAAATGGAAACACGTTTTGACATCTGAATGATTTCTGTAAAAAGTGGAGAGAAAAAAGTATCAGAACGAACTATTTTTGGCGCAATGCTGTAATGCGAAGGGTCATTCATTGCGAACTGTGGATTTCTATCACCATATCCTACGTTTAAAAAACTACTCCTGGCTGAGAAAGACATTTCAAACTGAAAACATGGCAAGGCGTCCTAACCTGGCCCTCCTTGAATACTCTCTAGTTACATTTGTATGTGCAGGGAGCCAAGGAAGGCAGTTCAGAGTTCACTAACCAGCAGCTCCGGAAAGAATTAGGTCGTGCCCCATCTAAAATCTCACAAGATATCACAGATCTGACTAACACTACAGGGACGCTAAAGCGTGCCCACGTGGTACAGCGACACAACTAAGAGCCCTTGCAACGTAAAGATAAAGGTCTCTCTATATTTCATGCCATTGAAACCTTCGGGAAAAGTCAATGAAACCAAATGTTGCTCACCCAGTAAAAAAAAACATGCCTTTGCAAACAGTCTATCTGGAAGTTGCAGCCCTCCTAGTCACGAGGAACTGCTGGTCTTGGAAAAGGACAGCTGTTTCGACATAATTTTGGGGGAGGGTGAGATCACGTCTAGGGGTGACAGCCACCTGGAAGTGACCTGCCGAAACAATAAGGATTGCCTGGACCCATGGTGCAGATCATCTTATTCAGGAAGCATTCCCAGAAAACTGAAACACAAAGAGGGAAAATGGCGTGCTGGGCAACTTTAATTGGTGTCACTCACTCACTCACCCACACGAACACACCCACAGGAATAAAAAGTGGGAGTGGTAGAAGAAATGCGTGGGTTGGGGGAGCGGCTCACATACAGAAACAGGAAAGAACGGGGTAGGGTGGTGGCAGGGTGGGGTGCAGGGTGTGGAGGGAATGGATGAGGAAAGAGTAGGGCGGATGTGGACGGGTTTACAGCTGATTCAACACTTGCAGATTCCCACTTGTCAGCAGCCGCTAAAGGCCGCAGCCAAGGACTACTAGTAGTAGTCCTTGGCCGCAGCAGAAAAACCGCACCTCACTCGACCGTGCCCAGTACAGCAGATTTAAGCGCTGAATTTGTAGACACAGAGCTTTCCAGTACTACTGCTGGTGTTACATTGTTTAATTAGTTGGAATGAACATCAGTAGCACAAGCAGCATGGGACAACGTTCACATAGAGTTTGTGATGGAGTATGTGTGTGCGTGCGCGTGAGAGACAGAAAGAGAAACACACACACACACACACACACACACACACACACACACACACACACACACACACACACACACACACACACACACACACACACACACACACACACACACACACACACACTTTCATCCCCCCCAAACAGAAAAAAAATTGTGGTTTGAGGTAACAAGAAAAAAAGGGAGGGGGGGGGGGGGGGGGGGGGGGGGGGGAATGTCATTAAGACGATCGGAACTTTCTTAATATTTAATTATCTCATTCTATAGAAGAGGTCAAACTGAACTTTAATCAACATCTTTTTCGCTGAAAACGCTCTTTTCTACTTAAATAGTAGATGCAGAGAGCTCATCGGGCAGGAAAGATGGGGCAGCGCGCAGTTTGTTGTTTATAAAAGTTTAGGGTCGGCGGATAAAAATAGGGTCGGTCGGGTTACCGTTGCCACAACTCCCCCCCCCCCCCCCCCCCACCCCCACCCCCCAACTCCCATGCACGAAACGCTGAAATGAAATATGAATTTCTAGCACTTTAAACATACTTTCTTCTGAGTTCATCCATATTTCTGAGGTAGAACATTGCAACAAATTTACCTGTGAAATAATTAGAGATCACCGAGTACTCGCACGACGAACGCAAGAAATTCGATCGGACTACAACGTCAATCACCCGTCAGTTAAATTTCGAAGTAGAAGTGTCATTGCCAAAGTTATTGTTTTCATGAGCGTACATTCAAAGAGTGCTACAATCGTATCTATATAATATAATATATATATTAGAGGCTGATACTTCTCTGTTTAAATGAACTATGACAGTATGACAAAAAAAGCATACAAAAAGTAGTCATTGCAGATACGTTTCTTAGCTTCCCGGCATTATTAATTGTCTGGGTTTGCCATAACATCTGAACAGAAATGAATTGACGATGAATAAACAATGCTGCCAGTATAGATTAGAATGGCCGAGTTGCATTGCTGCTACCACATGCTACCAAATCCACATGCTCCGCCGTCGGATCGACAGAAGCGCTCTGCCGCCGCAAGTCTCTCACGTGAAAATGTTCAGCTCAGGTCACACTGCGGAGATAAACAATATATTATTATGACATTTCAGCTCGAAGCCATCGCTGCTCTCGCTCCTGACATGCTGGAATGCCGTAGCGAGACAATGCACAGCGCCAGCGCACAACGGTGTGGGGTCATTGTATTCCGCTGTTATGTCACTCCCCTTGACCGACTTGCTCGCTCCCTCAGTCGCTACCTCAACTACGAGTAACATCGCATCTCCACTCCAGTTCTCGCCCACCGCCAAGACCACGATCATCTCTGGAGGATCCAATGAGTGAGACTGTCTCTGAGCTGAGTCATCAGTATTGGCGGTCATCCGGTACTTGCTGAGTCATCATATCGGTACGCCGCGCCAGCGCGCCAAACTCTCGCGTAGGTTCAACCAGTAAACTACGTAATTTCTGGTTTCATGTGGGCCTGGTGACCAGAAACAGATTTCAGTGGATTCGACAGGATACGGTGGTTGGTTTGGTACTGTGCTGTTATTGGATCACTATCTACACCATTGGATATCGTTCAAAATGAGCAAAAAGGTAAGATTTGACCGTTTGATGGGCTGTCTCGCTTTGTTGAGGACGGCGTGTCTTTGTTTACGTTGTGTTTACAATCCTTGAGGCGCGCTCTCGCTTACTGCGCACAACGTTAGACGTTGTTTCCCGCCTTATTTTGCCAGTCTGTCGGTAGATTTTGATGATTTGCTAACTTTTACAACATATGTAACACAAATTTGACTTTGGACTAGTCCCATCGTGTGAATTTTGCGACTTGTAAATACGCCTCGGTTGGGTCTCGTGACTGGATTTCCATTGATGAACTTAGGCACAGGGAAGGAAGGGCACACTGACTCGCTGTTGCTTGCTTTGTTTATGTGTGAAACTGAACGATTTTTACACGGAATGTTAGATATTTTTATAAATAGGGGAAATGTGCGTTGTTTGACGGTTGGTTTGTGTAGTTTAAGGTTGAAACTTGCTCGCAACGGTCTTTATTTACATCGGAAACTAGGTTGATGTCCTTCACTTGATGCTAAGGTGATAGCACGTCAGCACATAACCTCAGAACTTGTGATGGTGTCTCTAGCGACTGAAAAAGGAAATTCATGATCATTGTTCTCTAGACACTTAAATTACTCATTGTCTTCCTCGGACATTTCATTTCGGCGGTGTTGGAGTGCGTTTCGATGGAAGCAGTATGGAAAATACCTTTCGAGCCTCCTCGTGTTTATAAATAGCTCACACGTACACTTAGTCCCTCGTTCGTGCCTGGTATTCTCCCTATGGCAAGGAAATATTCTTTGTTTAATCGACCCTACGCTTGCTTTGATGAACTAAGTAAGGTTGTGGATATTTATTATATGTCCAATCAAAAACAGTTATCAATTCCGACGTGGGACCCCAATGTTTACATCTTTGGAACGCATTGTTCGTCTCACCTATCTGTTGCTTCTTCGCTGACTGCATGAATATTTTTGTTCCTAAAATCGATTACAAAAGTGTATCGGAATGAATGGGCTGGTAAACTAGATGTAATAGGCAGTTTGGTTGATTTCTGAACATTTACAGTGATAAAAAACGCGGTCATCGATACCATGCGGAGTTTGTTTATCATGCGTCCTGGTGTTCCGTTTTGGGAAACTAGATCGTTTACCTAAGGAAATGGTGCTTCAGCAGTGTTCGCAATGTCTGTCTCTTGCTCAACCGTTGTTTCTTTGTTTCGTAGGGCTTTTAAATGAAGCCTTGAGAATGGCATGTCCTCTAGTAATCGTAGTAAGTAGCGAGATAGCTACGACTACACTCAAGTCCATTGTGAATTACACATCGGCCTGTTGAATCATTTTCGATATCGATTTTTAAAAAAATCCTGACATTAAAATATTTTAGATAATCAGATGAACATTTTCACACATCTGTTTTGTCATTTTTCACAATTTTACAGATTTAGCTATGTTAAAAAAATTAATGCTTGGATGTTCTTGATGCACAGAAGACATCCTGTTGAGGAACTAATCATCTCATTTAGAGGCTTTCTCTTTTGAGTGAGAGTGATTAATAGATACCTAAATTCTGTTTAGCTATTTCCCAAGTTGTAGCCATATGACATTTTGTAAATCAAATGCCTTAATGAAGATGTTTTTGTGTCACATTGAAATCATGGAGGATTTCAATTTGGTCTTGACATTTGGGATGAATGTTGAGATGGTGAACAGTATGTGTCAGAGACTTCATATCTCTTTGTAAAAGCATGATATGTCATGTACACTGAGTGAGAAATGATGTTGTTGTGCTCTCTTTACAGCTGAGGCAAATCAGTTCTTTGATTAATTTATTATAAAAGTCTTTAATGCCCATAACCTTTTCAATTTTAGTGGTGCAACTTTATCAGTACTGAATAAGATTTAATTAACTGAAAATCATATTTAAAGACTTGGAAATGAGCAAAATGTCACATCTTCAAAGAGTGATATGACTGGGTGTGATCAAAGAGAATGGAATGAAAAGCTTATACAGTAGTCATGATATTGCTCATGGTGTCAAGGCGGCATCTCCCCATTGTGTAGATACTTTTCATGTTATGATGCTCATGGTGATGGTAAGGCAGAAAGTCTGGGGTGATTGGGTTTACTGCTAGAAGTGGCAGGCAGTAAGTAGAGATTATCTAAGCACAGGCACGAAGTGAACTTCTGTGGCACCAGGTGAACTCATTAGTGTTTCCTGCATGGCATCTCCTGTTTCTCTGCAATGTCTGCTTCCCCTTTTAGTTCTCATGACCATTTAGTGGATGGAAAGTTTGTTCTACTTCTCGTCAGGGGAAGAAAAAAAATGTTTGCAGCTGGGTGTACATGTAGGTTTGGAGTGATGGAAAGGTTTTCTGTGCTATGCTGTGATGTGTGTGTGTGTGTGTGTGTGTGTGTGTGTGTGTGTGTGTGTGTGTGTGTGTGTGTAAACTGCAGAAGTGTAGATGTGTATGTGGGAGTGTGTATTGTGAAACTGTGAGGTTTTTTGTGCATGTTCCTCTTGTGTGTCTGTTTATACATAAAGAAATGTGTGTGTGTGTGTGTGTGTGTGTGTGTGTGTGTGTGTGTGTGTGTGTGTGTGTGTGTGTGTGTGTGTGTGTGTGTGAACCAGCCCTTTACATGGATTTCCTTTTTCTCTCTCCTGTTTTTGACATAATATTTTCTTAGGATTATTGATGGTACCTCCATTAAGCTCTGGAATACAGTTGAACTGTAGTATGAACACAATGGAGAGATCTGTTTACTATGTCTGCACTGTCCATAGGACCTGGGGTATTCCCACTGTCACATTCCTGATAATGTTTTATTGTTTCCAATACATGCTGTTCACTCCTGACAATATAACCAAGATGTTGACTGTGGAGGAAGGTGTAAATAAACTGTTATGAGCTGATGACTAATTTAATCAAATCTCACCCTGAGATGATCTCTCATCATTTGGACACAACAAAAACAGCATCAATGAGGATATGTATGGAGCATTTAAGAAGAGATGAAACATTAATTTGTTATGTTGGCAATGTGTGAATTAACTGTACCTAATGTAAACAAAAAAGAAAAATACATATATTTTTTGGCATACCTCCAAAAACTGGTAAACCTACCTGGCCTTTCAAAAGCTTGTGCATTACTGCAACACAATAAATAGTAACACTCTTTAGATAAAGGCAATACAATCTCATGAGAATTTGATGAGGGAATTCTTCCACTTATATTTTGAAGAGTGTAATAGATGAGAAGTTATGGAATACATGTATTGGTATTGCTGGATTGGTAATTGTCTGCTAATGCTGACACAGTTGCCTCCCTTGAAAATGGCTCATAGCTGAATGATACTGAGTCAGTTGGCTTGTCATCAGCATGACTCGACTGTTTTGGCTTGCTCTGCCGGCATGCAGACACACCACCAGTTGGTTTCATCACTACAGACTGGAAATTGATTTTGAGGGAGAGAGAGAGAGAGAGAGAGAGAGAGAGAGAGAGAGAGAGAGAGAGAGAGAGAGAGAGAGAGAGAGAGAGAGAGAGAGAGAGAGCAAGCACTCTACAGTTATTTGTTGTTTTTGAAACTATCATAAACGATAGAAAAAAACCCACCTCAGATCAAACAACAGAACGGAATATTTTTTTGTATTCATAATCATATAACATAAAATCTACTCAGAAACAATTTCAGGAAAAGAGGTGAACATATTTTAACACTATTGTGTACACAATTTTGACATTAGAAAAAAATAATTGTCTTGTTAATTTGCCCATGTTTTCGCTGTTGATTGCCTGTGTAGGCAATCCTTAATAATGAGTTAGAGAGAAGACCATTAAGCCACTGTATAGTCGAGACTTGTGAAGGAAATCTTTTTAATTTATACATAAGGATACACACTGTAGTGGTAACAAAGGAACATGATTATAATTTTGTTAATACTCATTTTCACACATGTCTGAACTTCCCTTTATATTTTGGCTATTTTATGGTACACGTAAACCTCCTCTGCCATGCCTCGAATGCTCTTGCCTCGAATGCTCTTGTCTCGAATGCTCTTGTCTCGAATGCTCTTGTCTCGAATGCTCTTGTCTATGCATGGGCCTTTGTGTCGTCGTGCGTACACTACACACTACACACACACACACACACACACACACACACACACACACACACACACACACACAGACACACACACACAGACACACACACACACACACACACACACACACACACACACACACACACACACACACACACACACACACACGTACGTACGCACGCACGCACGCACGCATTTTTCTTCTCTTTATTTTTCGTAATCCGCATATACTGATATAGTGTCAAATGGACGAGAGAGGTACCACAGAAAGACAGACACTTAATCTGAACATAGTTCTAAACAAACATACATAACTTCTTGATATCGTTGTAACTTGTAAATCGTTGTAGTTTAGAGTGGAATCAATGGTAAAACCACATATTTATCCATTATTTTTAATCTATTAATTCACTCGCTCAAGTGTAGATAATTTGCGCGTCTTTTCATTGTCGATGGTCACTAGATAAGTGTTTAGCTATGGAGCGCTGGGTTACGCTAAATTTAGCCTGTGAATTGCAAGCCACCTTGCCGCAAGACCACTTTTGACGGGTCACAAATTGCTGAGTCGTGGTGAATAGCACATCTAGCAAGCTCTCGCTCGCCATGGAAGTGGATGGGATGTTTGATCGGAAGGAGAAGGTTGGATGCTTTTTTTAAATGGATTTGGATGTAGATGTACGATGTCTGGAAAAGAATTGCCAACGTTTTCTTTCTACATATTTCTTGGTTTAGATTGTTTTTGACCTGGTACATTTGAATCAGACGGATGCTAGATGAGATGACATAGCACAACTTGTAGTGCACTGTAAAAAATGGGTCATGCTAGTTAGGCCGTTCCTACATCAACATGTTATTTTTTAAGATTGTCTAAGTACCACCGTGGAACAAATAGTATTTTGTGTGCAGGATCGTGTGCTTTTGGTGTAGGTGTTGGATTGGAACAGCAATGTAATTTTTTGTAATAGCTCAATACTTGACGTCAGGTTGTGAAGACAGTATACGTACTTGTATGCCGTTTGCTGTATACGAAGTTATTAACTGGGAACAATCTTGTGTTAAGTTGTTTTAAATGGAACGCGAACATGGTTGCCTCGAAGAAGATATTGTGTAGTCCGTCAGTCAATTACTTGTCTTCTCTCTTACACACACACACACACACACACACACACACACACACACACACACACACACACACACACACACACACACACACACACACACACACACACACACACACACACACACACACACACACGCGCGCGCGCGCACACACACCCTCTCTCTTTACTACTACTACTACTACTACTACTACTACTACTACTACTACTACTACTACTACTACTACTACTACTACTACTACTACTACCCTCTCTCTCTACTACTACTACTACTACTACTACTACTACTACTACTACTACTACTGCTGCTACTACTACTACTACTACTACTACTACTACTACCACCACCACTACTACTACAAGCATATGCACTCGCACATGCACACACACACACACACACACACACACACACACACAAGAATGCACAGAGAGAGAGAGAGAGAGAGAGAGAGAGAGAGAGAGAGAGAGAGAGAGAGAGAGAGAGAGAGAGAGAGAGAGAGAGGTGTCCACTGCATGATAAATATTGCATTTGAAAAGTCCAAGCAGCTCTTATGAGACAAACACTGTATTTGTCTCTACCCTCTAGTCATGAGATATAGTTTATGAAAGCTTGAAAATATTTATGAATAATATTTCTCTTGAACATATGTTTCCTATAGCTTACCACTTGTATACTAGTCTGTTTTGGTATTGCTGTTGAGACTGTGATACCTGATGGAAATAAAAAATGTGATGTTCTTTGTTTCTAAGGTACCTCATTGTTCTGACCAGTGCTTTGTTGTGTTTTTGCAGATATTCTTATCACAAGTGAAGTCGGAGGAGCTGAGCCTCAGGAATCATGCTCTCTCAGAGCCCTCCCCATCCCCTCAAACCAGCATCTCAGATGAGGAGCTGGTCAGTCTAACAGTGAAGGAGATCAACCGCATGCTGAAAGGTCTCACACGTGCAGACATCATCAAGCTCAAGCAGAGACGCAGAACCCTCAAGAACAGAGGGTATGCTGCCAACTGCCGTGAGAAGCGCATCTCACAGAAGGAGGAGCTGGAAACGGAAAAGGATAAACTGAAGAATGAGGTGGACCGGTTACAGCGAGAGAATAATGTGTACAAGATGGAGTTGAATGCCCTCAAGTCCAAGTACGCTGCTCTTCAGAAGTTTGCCGAGTCCAAGGAGGGCCTGCATGTTGTGCGCCCAGCTCCAGCAGTTGTCAGCACAGCTTCATCCATCTTCCTGAAGCAGGAGCCTGTTGATCTGAGCATGGTGGATGAGAGAATGATGTACCGACGCACAGAGAGCATGATGCGCCCCACTGACGACCGGATGAAGTACTGCAGTGATGAGAGGATGGCTTTTACTCCAGAGGAGGAGATGAATTATGCGTAGCCAGGATGCCATATTTGACTCACTTTGCTCTTGTGTAGAACACTCTTGCCAAGAACTTGACTAGTGCCACCTGTTGTCAAACTCTGCCAGCCCTTTGAAGTGCACGAGACAATTGTTTCTGTTTGTCTGCTGGCTACTGTGTTTCTAGCCTCGTCATGGTAAGCAATGTCATCAAGTGCTTCTCAACGCCATGAACTTTGAAACAATGCTTTGACAGACTCTTGTAGGACTTTGCAGCAACAGTCAAAGGATAATGCTGAGGCTTCTCATTTCCACCCCACAGACCCAGCCAATGTCATCTAACATGGAGACAGACATTATTGCTTTAGGAAAAACAACCAAGTTTTCCTAGGAAGTGCCTGTCTATTAACACTTGTAGGACATTTTGATTTGAAACTTGCATACATAAAGGCACTGCAATATATATACCACAAGGAGCTGAGCACTGTTATGAGATGAAACAACTTTCTGTGTATCTTGCAAGTGATGTGGAAGGTTGAATGCTACCAAAGTATGTGTAAATAAGGTTTTAATTTTTGAAACCTTGTTCAAGCCAGGTGGACTGGTGTTTTATATTCTGCTCAAAGTCAGAGGTTTGTGCAATGGATTTTAAAAAGTGAATCACTCATAATCATTATTCATTGCCACTTTCATTCACCACTTTGAATAGTTTCATTCCAAACTGCAAATTGACTATTTTTTACTCATAGTTTTTTGAGATCATTGCTCTGGTAGTAGAAATTCAATGCCCATGGCTAGTTAGCTAATAAGTCTTATCCCAGTTTTAGAAGGCAATGTAGAATGTTATGAACATGGCTCCTGTTTGCCTTGGGTGAAGGTTTATGGAGAAGATTAGAGCATAATATGTTAGGTCTCTTTCATAGTAATTTAGTGGAGGAAAAAAAATTAATTTAATGGTTCAACCTACATTGGCTTCAAACATGAACTATGTTTGATAAACTGTTGGCATGTCTTTGATGTCATAAAAAAGGTTAATATGCACTTTTAATTAAAAAGATATAGTTGAAATATGTTATTGGTTGTCACCAGATCATCCTTCTGGTTGTTATGCTATCTAGTCATGATGAAACATTTATGTTGACATGCTTAAATGATGAATAATGGCAGAAATCTTGGAGTATACCATAATCAGTTGATCTAAACTTTATAATACTTACCAAATAATTCTTTGGTGAGAGATTTGGACAGCATGTGAAAGCAGGAACACTGAAGAAGAGATCTATGTAATTTATCTTGTTTGGGAAAAAATGTAACACTGAAATTTGGGAGAAATAAAATTGTTTAAAAACTTATGGAAAGAAAAAATGTGCTCAGAATGATGTAGTCAGGCAAGCATATTCATTTTGTGGGTTCCCCCTTGGTCTGTAATCAGCTTTGTACTATAGAGAGCTCTCTTCCCTTCAACTGGATGCCCACTGCCGGTGACCAGAAGTGTAGGCCCAGTGCTATACATATTCAGTGAACAGTGTGCTGCATTTAATGAAAATGCTGTGTCTCATCTGTCCCAGTCTGATGTCTGTATGTAGTACCTCTGTGTAGTCCTTCGGGATGCCAAGACAGCCCTAAAATCTTGAGGCAAGGGAAGTATCTTGGGAAGACAGACAGTGGTAACTTAGTGGTGGCACCAAGCCCATTACTTGACCATGTGGAGTACCTAGAGCCTTCAAATTCTTCTGAGAATTTCAGTACCTTACCTTTTTTGACTCACATGCGAAGCAAAAATGAGTCTATGTACTGAGCCGTGTCGTCCGTCCGTCCGTCCGTCCGGGCGTAAAAAACTTAAACGTTGGATTTTTCTCGGAGACTATTAAGTCTATCAACACCAAATGTGGCATGATGGTGTATGATGACAAGACCTCAAAAAACATACATAGTGACTTGACCTTGCTTCAAGGTCAAGGTCACAGGAGCCATAAATGTGGTCTCAAAAACAGTCATTTTTCACATTTTCCCAATTTTTTCCCACGTTATTGAGAATGGCGACCTTAGCTACAAGTGGTATAACTGTTTCAAACTTAATAATTATGTGGGGCTCATGTTATACTTTCATGATGAGACACATTTGGTCACATATCATCAAGGTCAAGGTCACTTTGACCCTTATGAAATGTGACCAAAATGGGGTAGTGAACCACTAAAAGTGACTATATCTCATGATAGAAAGTGCCAATAAGCACCATTGTGCTTCCTATGTCTTGAATTAACAGCTTTGTGTTGCATGACCTTGGATGACCTTGACCTTGGGTCAAGGTCACATGTATTTTGGTAGGAAAAATGTGTAAAGCATTACTTAGTGTATGATGTCATTGGTAGGTTTAGTTGTTTGACCTTGACCTTGAAGGTCATCTGAAGGTCAAGGTCATATAAAGGTCAAGGTCAAGCATGTGAGTCGTATGGGCTTTGCCCTTCTTGTTTTAAAGTTTTTAAAAAAATAAAAGATATGTCTTCACACAATACCTCATGACTGTTGGTAATGTGAATCAAAACTGAATTTGTATTCGATTCTGTTTCCCCCTATCTGGTCTTTCTCAGCAAATCATTCCATACATATTCCTGCATGTTAAGATTGCATTTTCAAATAAATGCAGCATAGAAACTTTTTCAATTTTTTTTTAAAGGGAATTTGACTTGGACCAACTTGGTCTATTGGTAGGAATGGGATTGTAGTGGAAAGTTTCACCACTTTACATGTAGTTCATCATGTCGTTCATGTATTTCTCATGGCAGCTATGCATGTTTTACTTTCATTTTCTTTTCGTGATATGCCATTTGTAGTGTTGCAGTTTGTTGAATCATTAGTTTTTGTGAACTTTTGTAAGGATTATTGTCGTATCATGTAATCATCAATTGACAAGTTGCAAATTGCGAGGATGCTACAATTCAGTGTACACTTCACAAATGATGCAGTGTCTTTCGTCGGCTCTCCTATCTCTGTGTTTTCCTTCCACTTGTTGTAGTGTCAGCTTCATCATCTCTGTCATCCCTCATTTCATTGTATGTCATCATAGGGAGTGAGTATTACTCATCTGTGAGAGGTGGCATTGATGGTGTTCAGGTCCTGGGATGGAAAGTCAAGTGTAAATATAAAGAACTCTATATTTATGATGATTGGTGTTCAGTGATGAGTTGAGCATTCCTAAAGGTCTATGCAGAGCTGCAACTTTGACTTGGCTTCCCTCCTGAACTGTAACAGTGACGATGTTTTTTTGACCAGTCTATTTATTATTTATTTCTTGGTATTGATTGGCAAGGCTGATATGAGTGCAAGGTCTTGTTTTGACCTGAATATTGTCAAAATGGTTGTATTCTCAATGCTTGTTGAGCGTCAGTGATGTGTATAGATTGTACTAATGTATTATACAAGTCCATTTACAGGATGTGAAGAGAAAGGGATTGGTTGGACATTCCAGTGGTATCGAGGAGGATGTTTGGACATGGTCTGCCTGAGAGCAGCTGAATGCTCACTTGGGTACATAACACTGCAAGCTGTTGCAGCTTGACCAGAAAGGGGTGGCTGATAAGACAGCGCAATGGAAGCTCTCACCTGTTGCGCATTGGTGCTTGGTTTCTCTCATGAATCTGTTGTTCACTTGGCTCAGTTTCGGTACTTGTGTTGCAGTTGCCTGCCTGATCTAATAGGCTTTATCGTATCCATACATACACTGTACACTTATTTTACAATAACCTACACAAAATCAACTGTTTATGTTGTACTTGGTGTCAGCGACTTGCTTCCCACCATCCCTTTTCCCCTCCCTGCTGTCTGAGGCCTGTGGACTGGCAAGAGTCTCATGTAGCATTGTACACATTGTGTGTTTATAGGTAGTAGACTTATGTGCTTTGTATTGATATTAATCTGTACTGCATTTGCTTACTCCTTTCAGTGTAGATAGTTATGAACTATGATGGATTTAATCCGTAGTGTGCGTAACCGTGTCCGCTCATAATTAAATCAAAATCGTTTGACATTTATTGCATCTGATGAAGATTTTAAGCCTGGAAAAGCTTGCACCCATTTCAGTTGCATACATGTTTACTAAAGCTATAAGCACATGTCGGAGTAGTGTCATTTTTGTAGTTTAAGAAGTGTGCTGTTTAGCAATAGGTATATATCTAAACTTCTATGCTCTCCGGACTTGTTAAATGTTAAATAGGTTCATGCAGGTATACTTGAATTTGGGATTATTGATTTCAACATTCTAATGAATTTGGCACACACAAAATAAACCCTTTAAAAATAATAGAATATTTAAACCATTGCGGCATTTTGTGTGTTCATGTTAGTCAATTTTTGTTACAGAAGAGAATGTCTTTTGATATGATAAGGTTTACTGTCATTTCAGTTATTGTAGCATGCCTTTTGAATGCATGTACTTGAAACTCATTCACCGTTTAGCCAGGATGTAATGTTTACCCTCCAGTGATAAAACTTACACCGGTATTGATGAAAATTGTCCTTTTTTCTATGGTGTAAAAATGATGAATACATAATTTTGGATGGGAAATTTTTAACTTTAGTGCTAGTTAATGATGGTTCCATTGATCTGCTTCTAGGTTCTAGAGAGACACTTTAAATTATAATGTTATCCAACCTGGTTAAAACTGCATCCTGGCTTTTCAATACTTCTCATAATTATGATGTAGGCTCATTCTGTATGCAGTTACTTTTGCCCTTGTTTGCATTAACAACTTGTAAATACATGGCTCCATCAGAAATCAGTGTTTGCATCAAAGCTTTCAGTTCATGAATTTGTGCTCTTACTTGAACTATTTCCATGATTTGGTTCCTTTACCCCAACCCACCCTGGAAATAGTCAAGTAGAACACCCGTGCTGTAAAATATGCCAACATGTCACAAAGGAGACGTCATCTTTTGGGAATGATGATAAGTGAATGAATTTTTTTCTTATTGTACCATACTTGCTTGATAAATGACTATGGTTTGAAAACTTAGTTGAAAATAGTAATTCAATTTTCCATTAGGCACTTGTAATGATGTAATTTTTTTTCTTCAAATTACATGCTCTGAAAAAGTCATCAAGTCATAAAGTTGTAAAACTTTCAAACCGTATGTGCCAAAGTCTTGCATCATCCACTTACTAATACTGGTCATCTCATTTATTGGAAACTTAATGTGTAAATTTCATATTGCAAACATTCAAAAAAGCAGAACATACCCCAACCATCCTCTAGTTGTGTAGTAGAAGTGTATATACTAGGCTGTGTTTATCCTGATGATGCAAACTGTTTTCTGTAAATTGTTTTGTGTTGTAGAATTGTAATACTGATCATGAAAAGCGAGTCACAAAATGTGCACATGTACTGCTGAGGTAAATCGTGGCTCTACCAGTCTCAAGTTCCAGGTGTCATGGGGCTCCCAAGACTGAAGACACAGGCTTAGGTTGGAGGGAATCGGTTGTTAAAGACCTCCAACAGGAATCACCAGTTGTACTGTAGTGTCCCTTAACCTTTGCTTGAAGTAGAAGGTAGCTCAGGTGTGTGACATCCTCCTTCCCCCTGGGAGAGTTGCCTTTTCAGGATTTTCCACAAAGACTCTTGGTTGAACTGTTTTCTTGGATTACAAACACAATTTTCTAATGGTAACTGTGCTGTATTCCCTTATGAGCAGGGCACTCGCACATTTTTGGTGAATATTTCTATCGTCTCTGAAAAAATTCCCTGTGGAGACCGATTGGGCCCCAGCAGTGAAGTGGTGGAGGTTGCTGTGCTTGGGGTTATGTGGTGTGTCATTCACTTTTTGTTGTGAATGGTTCCCCTTGACTCACTGTTTTTTTTTTGTGAAGGTGGCAGTGAAAAATCCAAACAAGATTAAGACCTCCCAGTAAATATGAAATCTGTGAATTATTGATATTGCACATTTAAACAGAATACATACTTTGGCATTCAGTTTAGCCAAGAATGTGGACTTAACACAGAAAGTTGTTCTCTTGAAATGATTGGAAGAAAGAATCCAGTGTAAAAAATTGTTGAAATTTACTAAAATTACACTGTCACAGAAGTTGGCTTCTTCTGTCTGAGAAATTATCTCGAGCAACGGCAATAGACCAGGATGTCAAGGTCTTTTCCCGTAGAGGTGACCTAGCAGATCTTCTTTTCACCCTGGTGAATGTATGTGGGGACTAGATTTGTATGATATTCTCATGTAATGAGAATGTGCAAGGGATGGGTTGAGCCAAAATTTTGTGGTCAAGAAGAAATGTATTATCAAACATGTATTTATGTAAGAAATAAACAAACTTTGATATTCTGTGCTTGTGTTGGTTATGCTCTTTCCTTGCTTAGAGCTTGCTGTAACAATGGAGGAGCATGCTCATAGCTAGGCATGAGACCTCCCTGCTCTATGCATTGTGAGATGGAAAAGCCCTTCACTGCAATGTCACTTGGAAAGAGAGGCCTGACCTCCAAGGCTTATAGCTCCTTCAATAGACTTGCCCCCAGGATGTGGACAGAGTGGGAGCTGTGCACAGAAACACCTGCTAGATGAGTACAAGATCTGGACCACCCACAGGAAACATGTTCACAGTTTGAGCAGATCCACCACAGATGTCTCCACAACACTGGCAATCTCCTGGACAGACTGAATGAAGAATACATGTCTTTACAAGTACAACGTTATGACAATTTTTGGGGAAGGCTGAAAGTTGAATACTGACAACTTGACCAGATGTTTCTTGTCAAGAGTTGCTGGGTGGTGGTGGCTTGTAGGCAACTCTCGACCGCATACAGTTGAAGGAACTTCCAACCCCTGGGTTAACTTAAGGATAGACGTTAACGTAACAGAACACGCAAGAGGATATAAATGAATAACAAAAGGGTTTAATACAAAAAAGAGTCAATTGAAACAATGACCAATACAAACCTAAAAAAATTCTCAGTCTAGTAACAAACACCCACGACTGGGCAAAAAACCCAACCAGTCCGCATACACACACAAAATTCCATGCAAGGATCTGAAATAAACCAAAAAAGGAACAATCATTTCACACTCATTTGCAATACAAAAAATATGAGGCGTGCAAGGTAAAATGAATGAAAAGAAAAACAAAAAATACGGATACTAACCCCACAACCCGGAGCGGGGAGTGGCTGTGCCAATAGGGCACCCAGGATGTTAACCCTCTTAAATAGGGTAACTACCAACAAGGCACGAGAAAATGAATAAAATCATTTATAACATGTCAAACCAACGAGAAAAACTTAATTCATTAATTGTATCCGTGATATACAAACAAAAAGCATGCAAAAGATACTAAATGCTTGGAGTTTGCCAGAACAGCCGTGCAGCATGTGCACAAGGGCTCCAAGACTAGTTAATTAACAATCAAAAATGAAAATAACAAACAGGCAACGTGCAAAGCAAGAAAAAGCATTATGCTGAACTGTCAAAAAACCCAAAATACTTTAAAGCAACTATAGTTGTAATCCACTCGGTCACAACACATTTCTTAAAGACCCAAAACATGAAATAGTTTACATTGAGTTGTGACATTTCTATAAAATTTTATAAATATCTTGGACAGGCTGAAATTGAATAATGACAACTTGAGTAGATGTCTCTACAACATTCTGGCAATCTACAAGACAGGCTGAATTTTGAATACTGACATTTTGAATCTATTGGGATTGCCCGGAATCAGTGCTCACAGTGAAACACCAGTTCTATTGGATGGACATAGGGGCAACAATTAAGTGAACATAACAGATTACCAAAGAAGTCTTGTATTCTGAGCTTGTCAGTGGAAATGGACCCCTCTGGTGCTACAATCGAAGACTGCCTTTAAAACATCCTTGAAGGCAAGCAGCATCAGGGCAGCCAGCTAGTGAAACAAATGTCAGCCAACTGCATTTCCTGGAGAGGGGCAACTGGTTTTTCAAAGGAGTCAGACATTACAAAGATAAACCTGTACGTGCTTGCCCTTGTCGGAAAAAAAGAGTTGCATTTCAGCGCCTATTGATTCTGACACTGTCGTAGTCTGCCCTCATTGCCAGAGGCTCTGAGCATCTGAACCGGCCTGCCTCTCTTCAGCACCACTGACAACCATGCATCAATGATGCCATCATGTTCATGATCATGTTGGTGATCAGGTTATCTTCTTCGGTCACAGGCATAGTAAATAAAATACTTTTATGGTCGGTTGCACTGCAACTTAAGGAAGCAGACACCGTCACACAGTAAATGAAATACTTTCATGTCGGTTGCACGGTGACCTAAAGTCACAGACACAGTAAATAAAATACTTGCAGTGGCATTTATGCGCCTAAGAGGCAGTTCAAGGGAGGTAAGCGAAACTGCGGTAATTCGGCGGGTAGGGGCAGACCTCTTTTGGCGGGAGGGCAAAAACATTCGATTGTGCATGGACGCCCGAGCGCGCTGACACGATTCGTCATTGTTTGCAGTTGTGATCCGCAAAGAAATTTTTATTCAAGGTAGGGTCAGACATTGTTCAAGCAATTTAGTCTTGTTTTGTTGCGATGCAATTAACTTGCCGTTGTTAATAAGTGTCACACTGGCGTTGATTACCTTTTCCGTGGGACGGTGGGTTGCACGGACTAGCTGGGCGTTGGACATCACCGTCACACGTTGATTACCAACGTGAGTAATAATCAAATGGTACTTGGTAGGAAGTGAGCGGTGTCATTTTATTCTTTGTCGCACGGCTTTCAATTTGAAAGTGAAACTTATGTCGTACGGACTAGTTCTTTGAACAAGAGTTGGATTGTTGTCTGAAAGACAAGTCCTACAGTGAGAGATTGAAGGCCCTAAATTAAAACTTCCCACTAATCCGAGTCTGGAGCACCGACGTTTTAGAGGAGATATGACAAGCGTATTCAAGTACGTGCATGGACTGAATGACGCAGACAGACCTCGCTTTGAGCCAACCAACAGCAGAGAAACCAGAGGCTACTCTCTCAAACTCCCCAAAGACCAATGCAGACTAAACGTGAGACTGAGAGTCAACTACTTCTCTCAGACTGAGAGTCGTCAACACCTGGAACAGTCTTCCTGAAGACGCCGTATCTGCGAACACTGTCGACAAATTCCATTCTGTAAACCCGAGTCAGTAGTATTGACTCTGTCACAGTTCGCAATGAATGCGTAATAGGCTTGACCCTTGGCATTACAGCCTTGCGCCAAAAATAGTTCGTTCTGATACTATTTTTCTCTCCACTTTTTACAGAAATCATTCAGATGTAAAAACTTGGTTCCACTTCAACACAAACATTTTATTGTATCGAATAAACGCTTGTTTGTTGTCTCAACAAGAGTAAGTTAAGAGTTTTTTGCGAAATAGTCTTAGAACTACTTTAACGGCGTATGTCAGGGAGCACATCGGCTATCCCACAAGCCTCTCTGTGACCTCCGCTTGCATAAATTGGCCAAAAACCTTCCATCACGTGATGTGAACTGTGCTAGAGATACTAGAATGGACAAATTCAAGACTAGGTTAGACTACTTCTGGAAAGACAGCCCTACCTAACCTGCTGCACCTAGACTGCATACTAGCCGCCACGCATGCAAGTCTAGCACTAGGAACTATGTAAACTAAGGCCTACCTCATATAATTTTTCAAGTTCAAGTTCATAGGGCTGACGCTGTGTCCGGAAGCTTTATGAATAATGATTTTATCAAGTCTTTTCTCATGCATGATCTCAACGTCTCTTATGTTGCATTAAAAAAACAAATTTTCCTGTTTATGAGCTTTCTGAAATACCTGCATATGCGTCCTTTCAAGAGCCTCCAGTAGTCTGTTATTTCCCGGCAAAACAAGGGTGTGCGAATCATGATTTGTTCTTGATTTATCAGATCTAGGCAAACTCCGTAGCAGGTATCGTAGTTTTGTACGTAGCGTAGGCCATAGTGCACTCTCCGCCAAAGACTCCGGCTGTGGTTCCGAAATATTTTAGTCCTGCAGAAAATCATACTAATTAACATTAGGCCTATGCTACTCAACGCCGAAAGACCCACCCCAGTGAAGGCCCATGGCGCGACTTACCACAAACAGACCAATTCACCTATCTGGGCAGTATCATCCGAAAAGACGGAGGCGCTGAGGAGGACATCAAAAGCAGACTGAACAAAGCCAGAAATGCCATGCGCACCATGAACAACATCTGGAAATCGGCTCAGTACAGCACCCGCACAAAGCTGACACTATACAGAAGCTGTGCGCTGTCTACCCTCATGTATGGGTCGGAATGCTGGCGCATGACGAGGTCGGTTGCTGCAAAACTGTCGACATTCCACACCACCTGCCTCAGAAAGATCTTGCGAATCTTCTGGCCCAGAAAAATCTCCAACAACGACCTTCTCCAGCGATGCAACATAGAAAACATGGAAACACTCATAACCAAGAGAAAATGAAGATGGGTTGGCCATGTACTGAGGATGGACAACGATTCCATTCCGAAAGTGGCACGTCAATGAACCCCAGAAGGCAATCTTGAGAAAGCGCGGGAGACCCAGGCAGACTTGGAGACGCACAGTGGAAGGGGAGATAAAAGACCTCAACCACTCCTGGGCGACCCTGGAAAGGCTTGCAAGCGATCGAAAACAGTGGAGAACCTTTGTTGCTGCCCTACATGCCACCCGGCATAAAAGGCAGTAAGTAAGTAAGTAAGTATATTCGGGGGCTTTTGAACACTTTTTGTCGGGAAAATATGCTTATCATGCAACACTGAAAAAAAGCTCGAGCAGTTTGTTTAATTTTTAAATTTTTTATACAACATACTGAGTGATCAAATATAGGCCTACTATTTTAATGGCCAATGTCCATGCTCTTATCAGGTGAATAGTAGGCATCTGACTGTATGTACAATTATACAAAGGCCGTGATAGATCGTATTTGCTGTGTAAGCCGAAACCACATTATGGAAAGTCTTTATGTGCATAAATGTTAATCCTTTATGATAATTTATCCCTCCAGGTTTACTGGAGGTCCTACAAACTTTATCCCACCAGGTTTACTGGAGGTCCTACAGACTTTATCTGTCTGTGTGTGTGTGTGTGTGTCTGTCTGTCCCGACTTAACGGCTTATATCTCAAAAACTACTGGACGGATTTCCTTGAGATTTTGCACACTAACTGGAAGTTAGGTCCGATTGAATGTATCAAATTTTCAGAATCGAGGCTTGAAGAGAAAGTGGTTTTTTAAGGTCGTACACTCCAGAGCGCCTCCCCAAATACGCGATTCATGAAATGGCGAAATTGCGTAATGTGTGACGTCATCAACAACGTGACGTCAGTGTAGTGATGTGAGTGAGTGAGTGAGTGTATGAGTGAGTGAGTGAGTGAGTGAGTGAGTGAGTGAGTTGAGTGAGTGGAGTGAGTGAGTGAGTGAGTGAGTGAGTGAGTGAGTGAGTGTTGTGAGTGAGTGAGTGAGTGAGTGAGTGAGTGAGTGAGTGAGTGAGTGAGTGAGTGCGTGAGTGAGTGAGTGAGTGAGTGAGTGAGTGAGTGAGTGAGTGAGTGAGTGAGTGAGTGAGTGAGTGAGTGAGTGAGTGAGTGAGTGTGAGTGAGTGAGTGAGTGCGTGAGTGATTGAGTGAGTGAGTGAGTGAGTGAGTGAGTGAGTGAGTGAGTGAGTGAGTGAGTGAGTGAGTGATTGAGTGAGTGAGTGAGTGAGTGAGTGAGTGAGTCAGTGAGTGAGTGAGTGAGTGAGTGAGTGAGTGAGTGAGTGAGTGAGTGAGTGAGTGAGTGAGTGAGTGAGTGAGTGAGTGAGTGAGTGAGTGAGTGAGTGAGTGTGTGAGTGAGTGAGTGAGTGAGTGCGTGAGTGAGTGAGTGAGTGAGTGAGTGAGTGAGTGAGTGAGTGAGTGAGTGAGTGAGTGAGTGAGTGAGTGAGTGAGTGGGTGAGTGTGAGTGTGGAGTGGGGAGTGAGGGAGTGAGTGAGTGAGTGAGTGAGTGAGTGAGTGAGTGAGTGAGTGACGGGAGTGAGTGAGTGAGTGAGTGAGTGAGTGAGTGAGTGAGTGAGTGAGTGAGTGAGTGAGTGAGTGAGTGAGTGAGTGAGTGAGTGAGTGAGTGAGTGAGTGATTGAGTGAGTGAGTGAGTGAGTGAGTGATTGAGTGAGTGAGTGAGTGAGTGAGTGAGTGGTGAGTGGTGATGAGTGAGTGATGAGTGAGTGAGTGAGTGAGTGAGTGAGTGAGTGAGTGAGTGAGTGAGTGAGTGCGAGTGAGTTGAGTGAGTGAGTGAGTGATGTGAGTAGTGAGTGAGTGAGTGAGTGATGAGTGATTGAGTGAGTGAGTGAAGTGTGTGGAGTGAGTTGAGTGAGTGAGTGAGTGATTGAGTGAGTGAGTTGAGTGATTGAGTGAGTGAGTGAGTGAAGTGTAGTGAGTGAGTAAAGTGAGTGAGTGAGTGAGTGAGTGAGTGAGTGAGTGAGTGAGTGAGTGAGTGAGTGAGTGAGTGAGTGAGTGAGTGAGTGTAGTGAGTGAGTGAGTGAGTAGTGAGTGAGTGAGTGAGTGAGTGTAGTGAGTGAGTGAGTGAGTGAGTGAGTGAGTAATGTAGAGTAATAAGTAAGTAAGTAAGGTAGAGGAAGTAAGTAAGGTGGTCTAGCTCGGACGGAGGAGACACCAAGAAGGATGAGGGTGTGGTGTGGGTGATGTCTGTCTTCTCACTTCCGGGTCTGCGCTGTGACATGTGCGGCTGGGTGGCGTGGTCCAGTGCTCAGGGGCAGACTCGATGGGACAGACTCATGGGTTGCACGTGCGGCTGGGTGAGCGTGTGTCACGGTACATCGAGGGGCAGACTGAGGGACGGACTCTTCAGTTTGTGAATTGCCGTCCCTCGAATTGACTTACTTGACTTATTCCTGTAAACTCCCGGTGGAGCATAGGGCAGCAACAACACCTCGCCAACGCACTTTGTTCTGGGCTGTTCTCCTCAGCTGAGTCCACGTCATTCCAGCGTCCTTTACTTCGCTTCCCTCGAGTTAGACGTCTGCTTGTCCCTCGACAGGTGCAGACCTCGTCCCATTGTTGCATGTTATTGAATGTGATTAATTGATTGACAATCATTTAATAATAGGCCAATTTATCTGCATTGTAGATTTATAACTGATTGGGTGTAATACTGAACTTTTACCTGAAAATAATACGGTCGCCCGGACTTACGTGTCGTTTTTCTCAATTTGCCATCTTGTTTGCTCTTCGTATTCAATGTACGCACGAATGTCATGCAAGCAGTGA